>CALZFC010000081.1:757500-902500 GCA_945643635.1 Allodiplogaster sudhausi
ACGTGTGTTTCTTCTGTTTCTTGGCCCCTTCGAGTTGCTCAAGAAAGTAAGTGTTAGGCATTTCTGTTCTCGCTGGAGAAACAGCAGAATGCTAAAAAAAAGACCAGGAGATTCGCTAAAATGAATATGATTGAGGGGGAGAAACCTTCTGCTCGTAAGCGAGAATCTTGTCAATTTCCATCTCTTCTTCTTCATTCTTATCTCCGTTCAGATGACGGATTTTGTAGAGGATCGTGCGAGCTTCTTCTATCCTTCCTTTTTGAATCAGAAATCGCGGAGACTCGAACATTAGCCTAGGAACCGCAATTCTTACTCCATTTAAAGGAATTGAGAAAGGTTGGCAACTTGCCAAGAGGAAAGAGCACCCGAGGCAGCGAGGAGAGAGCAGGCGACGGAGAGAGAGCGCCACTCTCCACAGAAGAAGGCGATGATTGGGAAGAGGATGAAGTTGGGAGACCACGTCAGCACTGTGTTCACTTGAAGGCGGATACGCTTAGGCATGTTCTCCACTTGCCACACCGACATCACTCTCAAAGGGAGTATAATCGAGCAGAGGCATAGAGTAGAAAGGAGAAAGAGAGTAAGAGAAGAGAGAGTATGACAGAGAAAGCAGACAGAGAGAGAGAGAGAGAGAGAGAGAGAGAGAGAGAGAGAGAGCTGAATGAAAGAGATGGCAAGAAACAGACGAGGTCACGCCGCCAGCGAAGAATCCGTTGCAGATTCTGATGACAGTCCAAGTGAAGAGCGAGTTGGCAAAGGCAGAGGCGAGAGTGAAGAGACAAGTGCCGAGGCAGCAGACAATCAGAGTCTGAAGGAGGCATTCATATCTCCTTTTCTCCCTCTACCTTTCTCAGCCTCCCTTTCTCTCTCTCTCTCTCACTCTTTCTCTTCCTTTTCTCCCTCTACCTTTCTCAGCCTCCCTTTCTCTCTCTCTCTCTCACTCTTTCTCTTCCTTTTCTCCCTCTACCTTTCTCAGCCTCCCTTTCTCTCTCTCTCTCTCACTCTTTCTCTTCCTTTTCTCCCTCTACCTTTCTCAGCCTCCCTTTCTCTCTCTCTCTCTCACTCTTTCTCTTCTGCACGAACCCTTCGTCTTCCAAAGAGATCGCTCATTTGTCCTCCTGCCACTGAGCCGATGGTCACTGCAACCATCTGGTATGAGATGCTGTTCTTCACTGCCTTTCCCTCCTCGCAGATCAGATTGAACTGAACACCTTGTCAGTTATTTCCTACAATAGTATACTATTGTTGCCATCACCTCAACATTGACAGAGTAGAATTGATGCTTGAGCCTTGGCTCACATTCTAGTGATGAATTCTTCTTCAAATTGGTCAAGACCGAGCAGCCATTCTCGGTTGAATCGAAGGGGATCTCTCCACAGCCAATGACATCCGGACTCGCTCCTGCCAGCACTCTTCTCGTATCAGAAAGGACGGGAACTCACTCACCGGCATACATAACAAATGCTATGCTGGTTATTGAAGTTAGCAAGAAAAGCTCATACGTTAGAAGCACCAAACATCCGTATCTGAAACATTAGAGAGGAAGAGAGAGCGAAAGGAAGAAAGAGAAAGAGAGAGAGAGAGAGAGAGAGAGAGAGAGAGGGATAGGGGAATAAGATTAAGAACACCAAAGCGAAAAAATTAAACTGAATGGAGTAACCTCCCGAGCCTGACAAATTCATCCAGATTCTTCACTGGCTCGCCTGAAGCTGGGTTCAGTTTCTGCAGTTCCTCCTTGCCAACTCCCTTTTCAGCCTCCACTGTCATCCTATTTGGCAAATCTAACCATTTTGTTGCACAAAGCAACGGTAACAGATTAAAACACAATATGCAGCAATTATTGATAAGTCAATCCTTGAGAACGGAGGCATTCAATTTTGCTGCGTGGTTTGAACGCCTTTTTGATAGTAACACATCTTTTGACGGATTACTGTCAAAAGATGTGTTACTATCAAAAAGGCGTTCAAACCACGCAGCAAAATTGATTCTGTGCTAGGCTTAGAGTGCAATTCAATGTCTAAATGTACAGTTGCAGTTGGCAAGGAGAATGAGAAAAGGGAGTTCTCCCAAATGAAGACGAAATCAGAGATGGAGCAAAGGGTTCTCATATTCTGCACAGGTCGAATGAATGTCGCATGAAGGCAGAAACTACGAATCATTTAGAAGAGAGAAGCGATGGTGAGGGGGGGGAAGAGCAGGGGAGGAAGAACTGCAGACTGAGAAGAGACTATTGCATACATAGTCCAGTACCAAAGAAAGAAATATGGAAAAGAGAGAAAATGTAAGAAAGAGAAAGAGAGATGAGAATGATGGGGTGATAAGTTGCCATGTCCATATGTGAGCAAACCGCGAGGAACGTTACATGTCTCAGTAGTTGTTGATCATAAATTGTCTTTTCACGATGTTATTGAATGCCCGAGCCGCATCCTCGACGGTTCCCTCCTTATCAACCAACCGGTCTTCCCGGATCATCATTCTCTGGCCTTTGATCCCTCCCCATTCCCTAGTCAAGCAACCAAGAGAACTGAATACTGTACTTCTCCATGCACTTCTTTTGCAACGACGAAGCACAACATTTCAGCACTCTAACTTTTCTCTTCTGCTAATGTAAATTTGCTATCCCAGATCATTGAATACAGCCTTTATTGCTGTAGTAAGAAGCAATAGTAATGCACATCAAGTTAATGTCTCACCGGGAAGAAGCTTCTCATGACAACAATCACGACTGCTAAGGAAGACCTCGTAGCAGCTATCAACTATAAATATCACGGAAATAGGAAAGATGGCATAACGAAGAAATGACAGCTGAAGGAGAGAATGCACCAATCACCAGAGAGATTATGAGAGAACAAGCAGACCCTGGTCTAACACTCCACTCATTGTGTACCGGTTTTGCCTCTTCGGGGAAAAAACCAGGGAAATGGATAAATTAGTAGTGCTAAGCAAGGACGCCAGTATAGCAGTAAAAATCATTCAATTTTTTTTTCAAAAGAAAATAAAGCAGCTCAGATCAGATCATTAAACACATCATTTGAAGAGTAGACTTGCTATTGTTACACTTTCTGGGTGGTACGATCTATGGCTGAAAGCCAAGCAATTAGGGTTAGCAGATAAAAAAGGACATTTTTAATGAAGAAGAAGATTAGGCAGGAGGAAGATTAATACAAAGTGAGACAATGATTGCAAAGGGTATTCCTAGAATTAGCTATATCTCTTTGGAATGCTTAAAATATGACCCATAATAAACCGTATGTCTTCCTTGTTATCCAGAAATGAAATGGCCATGCGGAGTTCGGTCGATGTTGGCAGTGATCACAAATGCTAAAAAGGCTCAATTTCAAGAAGTTCCCGCATTTTTCCTTCACAAAACAACAAATGATGACTAGGCGAGAGCACAAAATCCAAAAAAAAAAGGATAAGAAAGCCGACAAACCTGTGAAAGGGAAGATTGCAGTGATAAGGAACATCCAGCTGTATCCCAGGGAACCCAAAGCGTATTGCGAAAGTAGAGAAAGAGCAACCCCGCTCAAGGTCTGAAAAGGAACCACAGTAGCACCCACCAATAGCTTAGCAAAGTTAGGAGAGAAACTGACGGTGGAGAGAATGAGAAGGCCGTAATTGGTTGCCTTGTAGCGTGCACCGAAACATTTGACAACGGCAGTGATGAAGAGAGCATGGGTGGCAGCCATGCAAGTGAAGAGAAGAGTCAGCCAAGCAAGGAACACCCACTTCCCTGCCAAGCTAGTCAGGGGCATGGACAGGAGAAGGGCGCACGCCACGCAGCACGCAACGCTTAGCGTCATCTACAATGGGCAAATCATCAATCTATGAATGAGAAAAAGAAGTCTAAATAGTTGAGAGATTGAGTAGCTTGAAATACCTGGAAGGAAGTGCGGTCAGTGAAGTGACCCCACGCAATGCGCGCAGCTGCATTCGCAATGCTGCCCACGGAGAAAGCCATGGCCAGGAACATGTCATCTTCGATGAAGGTCAGTGCAAATGTCTGCAATCCAACATTCTCGTCTCTAGAATCTCATTGTATTTTGTCACTCAGGAAAATCTATTACCCTGGAAGTTACCTTTATAGTAAAACAGTATTGATCAAATGTAATAATGTAGCGATAAAACCTTGTAAAGATTATAGAATGTGTTGGCATAGAAGGAGCAGCAGAACAGAGCAGTGAAGAGAGCGTAGAAAGTTGGAGAGCGCAGCATTTCGGGAGGGGTCAATGAACTCAAATTAACAACTTCTTCATGAGAAATATAATGCAACAAGAATAGGAAAATGGAAGAAACCTCTTGAGTGGTGCCAGGTCGGGGATGATGGAATCCCTGTCCCCATCTCGCTCTTCTTCTCCAACTTCACTTGAATCTCTTGATTGACTTCTTCGGCGAATGCGCGTCTGAAAGAGTTCAGCCAAGTGAATTAAGAAAAGTAATCGTTCACTCACTCCACATCACAACACGCTTTCTGCACACGCAGCTCTGTTCAGTGCGGGCGCCAGATCACCATACATCAACCCAAAAGTGAATGTGAGGGTGGCGGATCGAGGAGAGAGAGATATGAGAGAGATGGAGAGTGAAGAATAAAGAGAGAAAGAGAGAAAGAGAGAGAGAGAGAGAGAGAGAGAGAGAGAACGAGAGAGAAGGATGAGTGTGAGCTTGAAAAGCAAGCGATAGCTCTATCTACAGACGGCATGCTCTGGGAGGCTGACTGGACTAGCGAGGTCCTCCTCGCAGTCACGGAGAACAGAGTAGCGAACAGCGGAGAAGAGTCGAGGGGGGCGAGAGGAAAGCGAGAGAGAGGGGGAAGAGAGGAGGCAGCAGAGACTCCCCTCCCCTCCCCTCCACTCTCCCAATCCACTCCCCTGCCATGCCCCTTGGCGACGCGAGAAACGCTGGAGCCATTACAGTATTCCTTTCCATCTCTATACAGTGGAAGAGATAAAGACAAAAGAACGAACAGCCTCGGAGGGAGGATCGCAGATGAAGAGAAGTCCAATCATTTGCATGAGAGCGTAGACTGAAGCGAGCATGCGAAAGACCACGGGAACCTTCTCCAGAAGATCTTTCTCGATGAAGTAACCGTCTCTCTACAAAGAAAAACTTTCTTTGGGCAAACAGAAAAATGATAACCTGTGGAGGGTAATTGGAAGGGTTGACGAGAGCTGTTTGAATGGGAGCGAAGATGGACGAGGAGAGCCCGAAGCCGGCAGCAACCACGCCGCTCACCAAGCCAACCCGATCAGGAGCCCACTACACATTACACAACTTCTTATACACATTTCACTATTGAAGCAGCAAACCATTCAAAAATAACAACATATATATGTTAACTTAATGAAAAAAAGCTGAGGAAGCAACTGTACTGACGTTGATAACGGAAGAAACAGCCACGACGTATGCAATGCCTTGACCGAGGCCGTACATAAATCCGTATGTAAAGACAAATGAGAGAAGAGAGATGCTGATCGTAAACGAAGAGAGGTACACGCCACTTCTGCAACGGATATCTTAATCAAATCGAACGATTAAAAAAACTCTGTCAAAATAAGTATCCTAACACCATTGTTAGGCAGCCAAGACCCGCGGCAATGCGTGGGCCGAGTTTGTGTGCCAGCAACCCGCCGAGGACCATCGCGAATGGAAAACATCCTGCGACATCCAAGTATTTCCTGGCTTCCGTAACGGATGGAATGAAAAAGCTACCTTGCAAGGTTGGAATCCAGACCATTTCCTCTTCAGTTATTGATGAGTCCGTGTAGTTACGCATATAAGATGCCATATACGGCAGCATATTCCCTGCAATCAAAATGATAGGAATAGAACTGAAGTACTTTGAAAAAGTCAAACCGAAAGTATGATAGGTGCCGAGGGAGAGATGAATAAGCACTGCACCAAACATGACCGGCAGAACACGGAAAGAGGGAGGCAGCTTCATCAGAAGAGAAGACATCGACAGGGTCATCACTCAAGAGATCGTACATTACTATACAAACCATGAACAAGACATGTAGCAATGCTACACGGCAGACTAGACAGAAGATAGAAGACAACATCCTAGAATTCACTCATGTAAATCCAGTTGCCGAAACGCATAAAAAAGTAGAAAAAGTGAAACAGTAGAAGGGATACAACGTACTAGTTCAAAGGCGGAGAATACGTAGAGGAGTTAATAGGCCCGTTTCTCTTCAAGTCATACTATTCCATTACGCAGACCCTAGCTCATCAATCCTCCGAAGATATCTGAAAACCAGTGTATACTCAAGCAGGCATTTGAAAGGATCACGCAGGCCATAAGCCTTCGGAAGTTTAAATGGAAAATGTAGACCAGATAACCGTATCATACATTCTATCGGCACCATTCTATCTTAGAAATGACGAGGAAATTAAATGTTCTATGCGACAAAGATGTATGAACATCACGCGGAAAGGGGAAGAAAATTTCGAGTACTTCGAGAAGTCAACCCAAATTCGGCGAACACAAAGTCATGCAAGGCCGCGCTTTCCGCACTTCCTTCGATTCTGCCTGAACAGCCGATCATCAAGTCGACTAAATGTTGTACCAATTGGTCTACAGTACTTTTTAAATTAAGTTCAACAATCTCTTTCAGCACGGGGGGTAGGCAAGTTCGTTATGGTGTGCGAGTGTATCTATAAATTGGGGTAGTCGACATTTCTGCCGACGTTTATGAAATCGCAATTCTGGCGATAACGTACTCGTTTATTGAGACTTGCGTCACTTCTTGGGGTGCTTATCAACTTTTGTATTGTTGTTTCAGATTATTCTTGTCATCCACTGAAGAATTTTGTGTTTTCAGGTAACGTTTTGGTTCTGCTTTTTGAGGAGCTCTATTGCGAGCAAATTTTATGAAGGAATCTTACGAATATCAGGTCAGCGAATTAATTTTAATACGAGGGTGAAGCCTATTTTCAGTTATCGAGCGATAGTTTCTGCTCTGAGAGAAGCAGATGCGACGAGATGCGAGGAAGCGCTTCTTCGCGGCGGCAGAGTCGTCCAAAGGTATAGTTTCGTTGAAGCTTTTTGCTTGAATTATATAGCACTTTTTAGTTCTACACATCCTATTCAAATGGGTTGGCAGCTGTTTCATTTGTTGTAATATCTTTTTACTTTTGTTTTACTTAACATTACCGATTTTGTTGAAAATAGGGCATCGTTGAAAGGAATAACATTTCTTTATTGTAGCAGTGCTCTCTGGATGACTGGTGTGTGCTCGACTCGTGGCCTGTCCCCGCGAAGGTTGGACCCGACCTTCTTCACCCTTGTTCCCCCCCCTTTATATTTGGTTAAAATATAAATGTATTTGTGTTTGCTGTGTGTTGTGTGTTGCAGAAATTGGGAAGTAATGAGGCTGTCTTGGGCTGGTGTCAGTTTCTTTGGTGTGAGAAGTGGAACTCCGAGCGACCGGCAGACTGCGAGACAGACATTTCTATGGATTTCTCTCTTCCTTTCCTCGGGAACAACTCCAATCATCCCTTTTACTTTCTGTGCAATAGCGTTCATGGTGTTATATGTCGCCGTCTTTCGAAGTCGCGTGATGGGTCGGCATGTCTTCCTCTTCCTCTTTGAATTCCTTAGGGACCACGTCAGTAACTGATTCTCGCGTGTTTTCTGTGCAACTCGTTCCTGGAGATATGAAATTCGCTTGTCCTTCGCAGAGATGATGTTTTGTGCATTCTCCATCTGGACAGCATTCCGTTTCTGATGTTGATTTGCCAAGTCCAGAGCTTCCAGAGCTCTCTGGCATTCTTTCTCTGCTTCCTCCAGTTTTTTCTTCAATTCGGCCCTTTCCTTGGCAATGCGTTCATCAAAATGTCTGTTAAGAGCAACGATTTCATTATGATGGTATTCTTTCAGACGCTCTTTTTCAATGGCAATGGTTTTGACTTCTTTTTGTAGCCGTTCTCCCTCCTTTCTCTCCTGCATTTCAATTTGCTTTTCCTCTTCGACTCTTTGCAACCAGGCCCTCTTATCATCTGCATACTTTCGCTCCATTTCATCTATACTGTGCTTTTGTTCCTCTGTCATCTGAGTCAAGCGAGTAGTATGGTTGCGTTCGGGGTTAGCGATCTGATCAGTGTGTTGCTGCTCGATCTTTTTGAGCTTGTGTTCATCATTGGTTTTACCTTCTTCCAACAGACTCTCGTGGGCAGTGACTTGCGCTTTCAGAATGACATTTATGTTTTGGAGCTCATTCATGTCTCGGAGATTCGTTCTCATACTTACTTCTTTCCTTGTTGATTGTTAAGGGTGATCTGTAAAGGAAGAAAAAACGTTTATCAGAATAGCTAAAACCTGTTAATATCTTAGAGCAGTGGCTTAATACCACCTCGGTGTGGTGAACATGATACCAAGCAAGATTAATAAAAATTTATCGCTGAATCTCAATACATCACATTAATTTTACTTGCAGGATTCTTCGAGTGGAAGAGGCGGAGGCAGCAACGGAAGACGAGCCCCCCCCCCCTCCTTTCCGAACGACTCCGAAAGAAGACGACAAGGAGGCCTTCCCCCTCTATTAGGAAGGACCCCGCGAGACCCCAATCCATTCCATTTTTTTAATGTTTTTTTTAAAAATAAACGTCTTGATTTTGATGAAGAAAACAAATGTGAATAACAAGTGTTTATCATCAGATAAACGTAACAACACAACAACAGGAGTCTTTCTCCTTACTCTCCCTTCCATTCTCCTCGTCGTCATTCTCCTTCATCTTCTTTCTTCTTCGAGCTGCTCTTTCTTACCATCCTCGCCATGAGCTGTTCGAACTGCTCGGCCGAGAGGGTATAACTGCAATTAAACATTCACGAGGTCCTCAGCATTTACGAGAACAATAGACGGACCCGTGCCCTTTCTCGGCTGGCTTCTCCTCTTCTTCCACGAACTCCTTGTCCTGGGCGGCGTGGAAGCCGCCGCGTCTTCCGCCGCGAAGCCCCGTGTAGCCGCCTCGTCCTCCCCTATACGGGTGAGGTCGGTCGCGGTGGCTAAAACTACAACAAATAAAAGCGACTATAACTGTTGAAGAACCGTTGGCTAACCAAAGGTCGGAGAAGAAGGAGGGGTCCGACTTCTTGATCTCGCCGAGTGCGTCCTTGATGATGGAGTGGTTTGCGGCGAAGACCATCTTCAGCGCGCCAGCCAGCTCGAAATGCTGAAGAAGAGCGAGGAATCATATTTTTCTGCTAGCTTTACAGCTAGAAACGAACGTCGATGCGCTGTTGCGCAGGCGGCGGCGGCGGGGGGTGGAATCCGCGGTAGCCGCTGAAGCCCTCCGAATCCATTGTTGTACTCGCCCATGATTGATCTTTAACAAAAAGAGGAAAAGGATAAACAAGTTGAACATCGAAAACAAGACCAGTAACAACGCCAGTTGTTAATACATCCAAGCGTCTTTTTCCCGCCCAAGACGAATGCTCAAACTTTTGGAGGGAGTTTAAATCACTTCGATCGATGCATTGGGAGGCGGGCTCGGCAGAGCTGTATGCTGTGCCTTGCCGCAACGCGGTAAAATACGGTATTCGCTGTGTCAAATTTCCGGAATTTTTTAAGGGCGGGTACCCTCCGTGTTTCAGGAAGCTAAGCTCGCAACAGCATCCTCGAAGGCATCGAAAATGATGTTAACCTATCGCTCGATTTCACTCCAAAAAGAAGCCGGCCAATATGTTGATCGACTTCTCCTCTGCAAGTACTCTCAACTGGTCCTTGAGCGTAGTTTCTATGTCACGATTCCTATACAAACACCACTTCTCATGAGTCATCATACTGTTAATGGAGACATTCAGGTATTCTTTATTAGTCAATCCGTATGTAGGCATAGTTGTCTAAAGCTTGACGCCTGTGAATTTAAAGTGCATAAATATCGGCAATGGCATTCTTCGTACACGATAGAAATACATAGGTTAGTTGTATGACTATTTGAGGGTAGTCCTGATGGGGACTGAGTAGTGGTAGGCGGAAACGAAGGACTTCAATTGACTTGGCAGAGCCAAGGAATCCACATCCGCATATCGAATCAATGAAGAAATCTTCGCCCGACAGAGATGCTGGAAAGAAGGGGTAATTGTTGTCAGACTTCAGTCGAACTCACAAACAGCTAACCTGGAGGGAGAAAACGAAGTTTCTCTTGAGGGGAAGCGAGAGCTGAGGCTCGAAGAAGAGGCATCTGGCGGGGTCTTTGTAGTTGTCAATGAGTCGGATGATGCTGGGAGCAGAGAAGACAGTCTCGTCCAGGATGTCGAATCCGAACTGGCCATTCTTCTGCTCGATTCTGGCATGGAGAGTGCGGCTGTAGCGACGGAAGGAGACAGAGAAGATGAAGTCAGGCTGGGCCGAGTCGCGTAGAAGGAAGGTGCCCTCGGAGGCGTCCGCCAGCAGACGCTCCGCCTACAACTCACTTCATCCCGCTCACCCCTCCAATTCCACGCTTTTTCCCCATCACCTACATTGCTACAAGATTAATAAAAATGAAACCTCAAATCGATCCATTCTTCCCCAGTAGAAAGGGGCGGCGCTAATCTTGTCCAGCTCAGGCAGCAGCTCGTAAGCATATTCAACCACCTTCAAGGTATAACTAGTGTAGAACTGAAGGATAACATAGTCTCTGCTTACCTTGAGAAGAGGAAGAGTAGCAGGGGTGGGCCTCTCCTCGACTCTCAGGGAATCCCCTTCCACATCCGAGTCAGAGTCGCCCACCGAACCGGAGAAGCAGCCACAGATGCGGGCCGCGCCCAGCATTCCTCTGCAGACAGTAACCAGTACTCAGTTGTTCTTGAAATCGATTGAATGATTAATTGAAGAGTTGCCAAAAAACTAGGAAAGAAAGGCATACGGGAAAGGAAGCGGACGACTGCGGCGGAATCCCCCCGAGGGAGAGAAAGAGACGGCAGAAGAAGCAGACGAAGTGGTAACTGAAACAGACAGTAGATAAGGAACGCTGTCTTACTTCTCTTCTCATTCATCCTCCAGCATATCTAGCCAAGTCATCAATACGTTCTCAATGCATCACATTCTCTTTCTCGGTTCTCTTTTCATACTTCTCTCACATTCGCAGCAACTATTTTATAGGCAAAGAAAGTAAACGAACAAGTACATGGAATACATTGCATCTTCTCTGCAAGATGATAAGAAGATACTCAGGGTGAGAGAGAGAGAGAGCGAAAAAGAGAGAGAGAGAGAGAGAGAGAGAGAGAGAGAGAGAGAGAGAGAGAGAGAGAGAAACACAGAGAAAGTGAAGGAATGAAATTAGCAGTGACTGGAGAAGTGTCAAAAGCGAGTGATCGAAAGATGAAAGAATAGCAAGTGAGTGAGAGATAAGTAGAAGGGAAGAGAGAGAAAGAGAGAGAAAGAGAGAGAGACGGTGACATGGATGGTTCTGATTCTTGCAGCGAAGGCTAATGGTAAAGCAAGTGAAAAGTGTGTCATGGAGAGCGGAAACGACTGTGACCGATGGAACAGTCTTTGCTAAGATAGTTGAGAGACGATTGGAGAGGAGAGATAGTATTAGAGAGTGAGAGAGAAAGATTAGAAAGAAAGAGAGGGACTGATGAGTGATGAGGCAGAGATAAAGGGGGAATGAGACTGAGAGAAGGCAGGAAGTCTAGGCCTTATGATATGGACTGACTAGTGTGAGTAGACTGTTCTCCGCGTTCGCCTCCTCCACTTTGCATGCCACAATTCTCACTGCTGCAAACATCAGTTTAAACCTTTTGGCCAGGTAATTCAATAAGACATATTCTTAAAGGTGGCTCCTTTCAGTTGGCAAAAACTACAATATTTATTTAAATAGAAAGAAAGTGGTGTCATATCTTTCCATATATAAAATCGGTATATGATAAGTCCAAACTTGCCGAGGATGCTCGGGGAGTCGATCATCTACCGCCTCTTCTGCTGAAATTAAAGCAGCGAAGTTAGTGAAGTTTATTATCATAAATGCGGATATATGAAAGAATTTGCGCTAAATAAGAATGTAAACATCGACAAGATGGAACATAAGCTAATTGGACAGGTTAATGATTGTCTTGCCTGGCGGAAAGAGACCCTCTCGGTGAGACTCGTGTAGATCATGTTGCCGACCACCAGGAGAATGAGTGAGAGCGAGATGGCCATGACGATGGCAGCCGACCAGTGGATGATTGCCGCCCCGTAGTCGTAGCCCTTCTCCTGCAAAAGAGAGCTCCGTCGACTCTCCTTAAAGCCTTCTTTCTTACAATTAGCTGACTAATAGTATCTTACTTCCCACTCCTTTCTCCTTCGTTTGAAGCTACGTTCCCCGCTAAATCTGTCTAATTTACACTTCGAATTGGAACGCTTAAAAAAGCGATGAAACAACCCTTAGCTGGCGCTAACCTTCATTCTGTCGCAGATTTCTGACTTCACACGAATTCTTGGAGTTGCAAGTCGCCACTTTCAAAGTTTCGCTGTCGTTCATCCGCAGAAATTCATTCCGAACCGAGCATGGAAAAGGAAACGGCGCTCCAGAAAATCTCCAGGGATAGAGATCGCGTGCCACCCCACGGTGTACTTTTCGATTTCCATCCAGGGCATTCGTGCTAGGATAAATATAACGATGAATTTGAGCAACTGACCTATGTCCTTTTAAACTCTACTACTAGAAACCCTACCAGAAACCCTAAATTCCAAAAATTCTGATATTTTGCATATGGATAGAGTATCACATTGGATGATTCGGAATGAAAAAATTAGGACCCGAATCCCTCTAGAAATCCTTTTAAACCCATTTAAAGATGAGTGAAAATCTCGTTTTATCTGCGAGGCACCACGTTAGCAAATGTTCGAGCTAAAAATGTGAATTATATGGTCGTCCCTCCCATATAACCCAGATTACCCCCTCACCAGTGTCCCGTTCAAACTACCATAAGATAAAGAACTTTATCGAATAGGACACGACCTGGTCCGGTAGAGCGCGGTGACAACAAACTTGCAATGCATGGCAGAGCAAAATACAAAAAGCACATGAGCGAGCAGCAATGGGGAGTGGATAGCGGCATGTGGGAGGAGTTGAGGATGTATGAAGATCCGCGTGGCCTCGCGGCGTTGAGGGGCCTTGTGATAGGGGCCGATGTGAGGAGTGGGAGAGAGAGAGAGAGAGAGAGAGAGGGGGAGAGAGAGAGAAGAGGATGAGGGGGAAAAGGGAGAGGTTGGACGTCCAACCCTTAGAAACCTGAAGCCGCCCAATCCTCGAGAAAGAGAGAGAGAGAGAGAGGGAGAGAGAGAGAGAAGGTAGATGGGAGGAGGGAGAGGGCGTGAGGGGCCGACATGACCGAGCCGGCGATGAACCTCCACGTCGTAGCCACTCTCTCCACCGCCTCTAATCCCGACACAACCTGGAAAATGAAAACAGTACACTCAGGGTGGGTGGGTGGGACCCAACACTCTACGACCAGCGATCGTAGAAATGTCTTCTCCCTCCTCTACAACCCTTTGCTCAACTGCTACCGTACCCGGCCAACTTGCACATCAACATTCAAAACCATCTTCACTACTCCCCACACCCTGCCTATTTCACAGTCCACTTGGTGATGATGGTAATCATCAATTATATGGTCGTCCCTCCCATATAACCCAGATTACCCCCTCACCAGTGTCCCGTTCAAACTACCATAAGATAAAGAACTTTATCGAATAGGACACGACCTGGTCCGGTAGAAAAACGAAAGTCCCCTTTGTGAAGATGAGAATGGAGGAGAAAACCCGACACTTAGAGATGGTAGGGCAGCAGCTTGTGCCCTTGAGACACCGAGAAATCTACTCTTCAAGGAGAAGGCCAAGTAAATATCCCCGCTTTCCCTCTACACGGCCCAGAGATCCGTGGGCAAGTAACTCTACTTCCCAGGACATACCTAGTCTGTCTTTGCCCCATGGCCTCCACCGCTAAACGCCTGCTAATTGGCCCGCCCAGGAAGAAACTTGACTGCCTATTACTTCTTCTAAGTTTCCAGGTTAACCTCCGGAGTGGTCCAGAACCCTTTTAACAAACTGTGAAAAAGGCCGTGTCTGACCTGATCCCTTCATCTCTCCTGTGTCTACTGGTAGAGCGGGTGGAACGGTTTCCTTCCTGATTGCTCCTCTCTGCTCCAGCTTCTGGATGGAGTAGAGGGCCTCCTGCTACGAGTCCGCCTTCTCCGCTCTGTCCAGGAGGGAGAGACATCATGCCGCTCGCACCGTCCGAATCAACTGCAAGATATATACAGTTAAAAAACCACTTAACTGACCAAGTCCTTTATGGCAACACCTCTCACTATAACTATCGATTTAATTTCCAAACTGAAATATCTCGATTCTGACTGTCATTATTACGACACGAATGTGGGTTGCACTTGTGAACCCGAATTTTCCACCTGAGGGAAGAAAACATCAGCTATGTTATTTCCCTTTGAGCCATGGCTGGACAGTGAAACAATAACTGTTTATCTTGCCTTTGCTCAGCTACTTGAATCTAATTCAGAGTTTTCGACAACATTACCCGGATGTCCATTTGCATCGCAAACTGGAGGGGGTCTTAACTGATACCCTGAGCTCACCTCTGGGGGAGGAAGGAAAATGCCGCATTGACTCCTAAGGACTGAACCATAAACAGCCAAAAGTATGGGCACTACTTGAGGTCTCAAGCCCATAGGTAGGACAACCTCACTGATATCTGAACTTACTTATTCACGCCAAGTAAATGTGGGCACTAAGCCTTTAACTTGTCCCTCTACTAACCCAGATCCTCTTCAGATGGTGGAGAGACTCCGCCTTATATGCGCCCGGAGCGCTCTTCTGCCATCAGCCTCACTCTTTCTCGGAAACTGCAATTCGATCGACCATAAATTTACTCTCAACTGATAGAGTTGAATTCTTAACAATTAGAGGACCCCGTAGGAGGGCCGAATCCCCTCTAGGGAAGAAACAATATTCCTACTAACAACCAGGTCCCTCATTCATGAAAAAAAGGAACGGGTCTGGTAACTTAGTGAGGAAGCGAGGTCCCCGACCCTTACGAAACTACCTGCTGTGACACTACTCTCTTATGTATGGAGGAGTAGCCCATAACACGTATACTAACCAGGCTCCTCTTCACTCGACGAGCCTCTCCGCCTGCTCCCGCTCGGTAGCGCTTCAGCAAGGGCTAGCGGGAATCCGCCCCACTGCAAACCGATCGACTATAAATCCCAACTGATAGAGTTGAATTTTAACGATTAGGGGTCCCTTAAGAGGGCCGAAAACACCCCGAAAAGAAAAGGCCTCACACTAACTACCCGGTTACTCATACAGGAGAAGGTAACCGGGTCTGAATCCAAACTGTGGAAGGGTGACAGCTTACTAACCAGGCTCCTCTTGACCCAGCGCTCCTCTCCGCCTGCTCCCGCCCGGAGACCGCTTCAGCCATCGGCCTCACGTGAAACCGCATCACTGCAAACAGAACGGCGTTAAAACCACCTTTAACTGGCCGAACTACTCACTAGTTTACAGTCCCTCATCAAGGGAGTGCAAACGGATACGGGTCCCATGAGGACCCGTCTCTTACCACACTAGCTTACAGCCCCTCATCAAGGGACTGCAAACGGACAAACGGGTCCCATGAGGACCCGTCTTCCTCCCCATGAGGGAGGGCAACCAGCTCTGGTTGTGGGGGGTTGACCCTACGGTCAATGCAACAAAAAACTACCTTTTTACGGAGACTCGTGGCTCCTCTCCGAGCGGACAGGAAGGAGCGCTACTCGGGTAGACTGCAACCATACATCTGGCTCTAACTCCGCTGGCTCTTGAGCCGAACGGCCGCCAAACTTAGATCCGCTCATCAGATATCCTGGAATTAAAACCGTAGAAAACCGCCATGCAGACAAACTAGCAATTCTAAATGTAAGTGTTAGAAACTAACACAACCAACCAATTCTTCAACAAACAACTCCTGAAAAAAAAAACTATGGCAAACACCTTCAAAAACGAAGTCACCAACACTCTACGACCAGCGATCGTAGAAATGTCTTCTCCCTCCTCTACAACCCTTTGCTCAACTGCTACCGTACCCGGCCAACTTGCACATCAACATTCAAAACCATCTTCACTACTCCCCACACCCTGCCTATTTCACAGTCCACTTGGTGATGATGGTAATCATCAAACATTGGCGCAGTGGATAGCGCTTCCGACTGTTACTTTTCGTACGCAAGTTCAATGCCCCAGCGGGCGAAATTGTTTTGCTACATTTATAAAAGGTTTTTGAGGTCTTTGAATTATTTTATGTACTTTCTATGGTTATCTATTTGAATACAGACCTTGTGAAGTGCGAGGATCAAAATAAAACATTTGTATGCATGTGCGTGAATGTACGTGCCAATGACTTCCGCAAGCGTGCATTCCCGCTCTCTGCCATCTGGAAATCAAAACGGTTTTGATAATGAACAGACCATGACACGCACTCTTGCATTCCGTTGCGAAAAGAAAACAAGGTGAGTTGTCGCTACACACTTACCACTTTGCACGCTGATACATACACATACATATGCATATACGGTCCAAAACAAATATTTTTATTTGGATCCTCGCACTTCATAGAGTCTGTATAGCCATAGAACGAACAGATTTTTTGTTCGCAAGTTCAATGCCCTTTCGGGCTAAAATCTTTTGCTCATTTTATAAAACTTTTGAGGTCATGAAGTTCTTTTCCATACTTTCTATAGTTATCTACTTGAAAGCGGACTTTGTGAAGTGCACGTACAAAAATGTAAAAAATTGTTTTGGGCTGTTTATTATCTTTTTTCCGATCATGGATCATCTACCGAAAGTAACAATTCCTTTTTTAAGCGCATAAACGATGGTCTTGGTCCCGTCGGATCGGAAAGTAAAACGAAAAGGCTTTGGCCTATGTCTACCCTGTGGACCCACAAACAAAGCAATTTTTTATGTTGATACTTGCACTTCACAAAGTCCGCATTCAAATAGCAAACCATAGAAAGTATAGAAAAGAACTCCACGACCTCAAAAACTTTATATAAAATTTGCAAAAGACTTTGGCCCCAATGGGGATTGAACTTGCAACAGAAAAATTTAAGGCGGAGACGCTACCAACTGCGCCAACCTTTCATATTTTAATAGTTGGAACGTTTTTTAACGTGGCACATTACAGATAAAACGAGATTTTCAGGCATCTTTAAATGGGTTAAAAAAGTTTTCTAGAGGGATTCGGGTCCTAATTTTTTCATTCCGAACCATCCAATGTGATGCCCTATCCATATGCAAAATATCAGAATTTTTGGAATTTAGGGTTTCTGGTAGTTCCCTGGTCAGTCTGCTGTAGCCTAAATAATAAAATAATAATAGGTATGAAAAAGAAACTATGCCTAGTCAGCAATGGAAAAGAACGATGGTAGTTGCTGCCAAGTTTGGAATGTTGACAATGTCTCTTATCTCGTTCTTCCCAACTTTCATCATCCTTCTCGAATTCTCAGACCGCTCTGAACAGGGCAATCAGAAAGGAAGAGCAAAGGGCGTGACATTGAAACATTTCACAGGGCGATTGGCTCGGTTTAAGTTGGATAAGATAGGTACGAGAGCTGTAAAGAGAGGAGACGAACAGAGAGGAGAGAGAGAGAGAGAGAGAGAGAGAGAGAGAGAGGGAGAGAGAGAAAGAGAGAGAGAGAGAAAAAAGAGAGAAAGAGAGAGAGAGAGAAGGAAAGAGAGAAAGAGAGAGAGAGAGAGAGAGAGAGAGAGAGAGAGAGGGAGAGAGAGAGAGGAGATAGAAGAACGGAAGCAGTGAGCTTGGTCCTAGGTGTATAAAAGGAATGGGTATAGTGGCTGTCCATTACACGTCTCCAGCCATGCACGCCGTGACCTTGACAGTGCTGTTGCTGGCCTCCTCGGCTTCGGCCACTCTGTCGGGTCTCTTCGGCGTTCTCTTCGGAGGTGGATGTGGCCAGCCGGCCTGCGCCCCTCCTCCCCCTCCCCCCGTCTGCGACCCCTGCGCCATGGGAGCTGGTCGCAACTACGGAGGTGCTTACGGCTCCAACTATGGCGGCTATCCCTCTGCTGGTCCTTCTTATGGCTCCAGCTATGGTGGCTATCCCTCTTCTGGTCCTTCTTATGGAGAATCCAGCTATGGAGCCCCTTCGTACGGAGCGGGCCCGTCTTATGGCGGACCGAGCTACGGATCTGGACCCTCTTATGGGGGAGGCTATGGTGCACCCTCTTACGGAGGGGCTCCTTCTTCTTCCTACGGAGGCTACGCAGCTGCTCCCGCGCCCTCGTTCGGGGGATATTCCGGCCCGGCCCCTCAGGCTTATTCCGCCCCTGCCCCTCAGGCCTTTGCCGCCCCGGCCCCTCAGGCTTATCCCGCCCCTGCCCCTCAGGCTTATCCCGCCCCTGCACTTCAGGCCTTTTCCGCCCCAGCCCCCCAGGCCTATTCCGCACCTGCCCCGGCTCCGATTCAGACCTTCTCTGCCCCCGCTCCAGCCCCCATCCAGACCTTCTCTGCCCCTGCTCCGGCTCCGGTTCAGACGTATTCGGCCCCTGCTCCGGCTCCGGCTCAGACATATTCTGCTCCGGCTCCAGTTGAGCAGAACTTCGTGGAGTCGGCCCCAGCCGGCGACAGCTACGTCATTCCCCAGCAGCCCGCTCCTCAAGTCTCTGTTTTTTTGTTCTCCTAAGGATGTACTTCTATCCTCTCTTTACGTACAATAAAAATTAGAATTGTAGTTTGTCCGGGATCTCCACCTGATCTTACAAGTATCTCTTTTATTCGCCCCGAATGTATATTCTTTCGCTACATTCCTGATCTCTCTTTTTTCCGTCGTTCACAATGTTTCTCCAAAAAACCTAACATAAATTGGGTTGTCCCTCTCCTATAGGAAAGTTCTATAGAGAAGTTCCAAGCTATGTATGTCTGTGTTTATATATGATTATACCAGAAACTAAGGTAAGTGAGTAGTAGAAATTCAATTTGCTTATTGTTTACAAAGGGTAATTGCTTTCAGGGAGGATCGTATTCGCAAGCGCCTAACCGTCACAGACACGCGCACAAGACACACTAGAAAGGCAGCCAGGCCCTCTCCTCTCACAACTTTGCTTTCTATCTCATCTGATGCATCTCACTGCCATTCACTCATTACTACCAAGCATATAATACTTAAAGGAGCATGAACACCCAAAACTCCTACGCGGAAAACCCTGTAGAATCTTCCGAGATACTGTAATTCAATTCGCTTTTATTATAATTTGCATTTATTATAATATTTGCACTGAAAAACAGTGCACACGGACTAGTAAAAACTTTTCAAAAAATTTTGATATTGAAATTTTTTTGCGGAATTTCGATATTTCCCCGGAATCATCGCAGAATTACAAACAAACAGAGAAAAAAGGACTGGAAATGGCTGCTTTCATTTATTTCGACAATGCAAGTGATGACGTTTAAAAAATATTTTCCCGCCAACAGGCCGGTGGTGAATATCCTGGAGTTAAATTTCTGCTTAACATACAAAGAACAGAAATATATCGTACAGCACCAAAAATTTCCCTGATACAGGCACATTTTTTATATGTAAATTTCTCGCGAATGCTGTACTTTTGAATATTTTTACTTTGCAGAAGTGTTCGCATGAAGGGCATAGACTGACTCGTGTAATAGATTAAGTGATAAAAAGAATGGGTTTCATGCTCCTTTAATAATGAATATAATAAATGAAGTGATATCTTTACTGGCCATGCACTTCCACATAGCGCGACCAGAGGGACGAGAAGGAGAGCTGAAAGGAGTGGGCCGGTGAGGGGGCGACTAATATCTCTTTTTTCTGCAAGAGTGTGCTCTTGAACAGCAAAAGGAGAGCGGAAGGTAAGGCAGAAGTATAAAAGGGGCTGAGGTGATAGGGAGAAGAGCAGAAGGGAATGGCAGCCTTGAAGGTCAGCGTCCTTCTCGTCCTCTCCCTCTCGGGAGGCAACGCCTTTCTCTTCAATCTCCTCGGCGGCCTGGGAGGCGGGGGAGGCGGCTGCTGCTCGCCATGTGCCAGTGGCATGGCGGGGGGATACGGTGGAGCATACGGTAGTAGAGGGTACGGTGGCGGAGCCCCCTATGGTGGCGGCTACGGAGGAGGCCCTTCCTATGGAGGAGGATACGGGGGAGGCCAGTCATTCGGCGGAGGATACGGGGGAGCACCTTCGTACGGCTCGGGCTATTCCGCGCCGCCGCCTTCCTTCCAGAGCTACGCCCCTCCGCCACCCGCGCCGGCCTACGCGGCCCCACAGCCCATGCAATTCGCGCAACCCGCTCCTCAGCCCATGCAATTCTCGCAGCCAGCTCCTCCGCCCATGCAATTCTCGCAGCCGGCTCCTCCGCCCATGCAATTCTCGCAGCCGGCTCCTCCGCCCATGCAATTCTCGCAGCCGGCTCCTCCGCCCATGCAGTACTCTCCTCCTGCCCCGGCTCCTCCTCCGATGCAGTACTCAGCTCCTCCCCCCGCCCCAATTCAGCATGCCCCACAGCCTGCTCCTGCTATCCACTACCCTCCGCCAGCCCCTGCACCGGCTCCCCCTCCTCCCCCTCCCCCTCCTCCCCCTCCGCCCCCTCCCCCTCCTCCTCCTCCTCCTCCTGCACCTGTCCAGACCTACTCAGCTCCAGCCCCTACTCCAGCTCATCACCACCACGCTCACACTTCCTATCAGTCTCAGTCGTACTCCGCTCCGGCTGGAGGTGATGCCTACACTCTCCCAGCAGAAACTCTGGTAACGAGCTTGCTTTTCGTACCCGGTTAAAATATTTCATTTCCTTTATGAAGGTTTAGGGGATTTTTTTGTGCGATGTAAATTGCTTTTAAGTGCTCTTCGTTAAGGGTGGCGGAGAGACTTACACCTCGTCGCCTTATAAACACAAGAAGAAGATGGCGGCTGCCATGGCCTAATCTCCTCTTGGACTCTCTCTTATCACTCTCGCATGCCTTTATCTCGTTACAAGTGCAACTTCCTCAAATTCGGTCCGTGTATCTCATTCACACTCACTGCCATAATTATGATTTGCGATCGTAAGACTATTAATAATATAGAATGCAAGAGACAACTGATGATTGATAAATTCTGAGAAATATACTCCGGTGCTTGAATACCCAAAATGGCCAAAAAAGGAAATGTCAAAATGCCTATATTGTAATGAAGAGAAAGGCCCAACAAAGAATTGTAAAAGGTTTGGACTTCATTGAGTTACTTGGAATTGAATCAGAGGAGTCAACGATGCAATGAAAGTTGATTTCGTTTGAAATGCCAAGTGCATACAAAATAGTGATAGAAGTAACTATATTCATGTGACGTACACGTGGAACGACTTGTCATTGTTTTTATGACAGTGCAAGACACAACTTGCAGGCAGTGGAGTGCCACAGTTTGTAAGGATAGAGTATGTGACTGAAAGGATCAAGCAGAGAGAGGAAGGGATCGAGAGAGGTAGAGAGGGGGCGGGAGGAAGGGAGAGAGAGTGAGAGAGATAATTAGAGAGGGATCGAGAGAGGTAGAGAGGGGGCGGGAGGAAGGGAGAGAGAGTGAGAGAGATAATTAGAGAGGGATCGAGAGAGGTAGAGAGGGGGCGGGAGGAAGGGAGAGAGAGTGAGAGAGATAATTAGAGAGAAAGGAGATGTAAACAGAGCAATCAAGGGCAAATTGGATAGATTAAGAGAGATTTAAAAGATCGAAGAGAATGGACATAAATGAAAATGATCTGAGAATAATGCGCAAGCATTTCGCTGAAGAATAATGTGAGCAGCTTTCTTAGGTTAGCTGTTCGGCCAACTGACGAGAGCCATTCAAAGGCCACAAAACAGCAAAAGTCTGCTTTGGCAGATCCCTGCCCTCCCCCCACTTCCTACTTCTACTTTCTCTCTCCACTTCTCCTCTTCAGATCAAGCAGGGCTCAATTTCTAATTTCATATCTTCCACTCCATTATAACCTCGAAACCTTGAATATCTTCATTTCTTACATTCAAAATCGAGTAAATCTCACTTGAGCAGATCTCTGACTTGCCACAGAAAAGTAGAATAGAACTAAGACGATCGTTGGTTAATTAAATATATGTATCAGAGCCGATTACAGCGAGATATTCGTTCATAAAGCAGACGACATCAGTTTGAAGTACACGTAAGGCAAGAAAAAGGCTTCTTGAAAGGTTGATCTTTGGAAGTATGATTAAATTAAGTAGTTATCGACCCTTGAGATTAAGTTGAAGCATTTGTGCAGGCGAGGAAAGAAACAAAAAAGAAGAAAGAACATCGGAAAAAACAAAGACACCGGAAGAAAGAATCCGAATAATAAGGAATACCTATGGAGCGGGATAAAAATAACGCATTCATACATAAATAGATATAAAAGCACTATGTATTAATAAAAGTTTCTGCTAGAAGCAGCCAGCCATTTCATTGATTCGAAGGGGAAATTCGAGAACTCGGCGATGCTTCTTCCTGTCGTAGACCTAAACAGTGCAGTTTAGGTAGCTGAAATCCTTTTAGTAAAAGAAAGTATGGACTGGCCATTCATCGTCCGTTTACCTGGATGGTGTTCCGTCTCGTGAAGAAGAAGACCGTGGTGCCCCGGTCGAGGTAAACACCGACAATGTCAGGGGACAACTCAGGGAAGTAAGTGGCCGTCTTGGCTGAGAACGTTGCAATGTTCCAGTACGCATCGTAAGTTACGAACTGGGCACCCTGCAGAAATAGCAGTGATAAGGAAGAAAAACATAGATCGGAGGGAAAGAACAGACGTTGATGAGGACTTGATGTCCGCGCCATTCGAATGCCATCTGAGGAATCATTGTGATGTTCCCGTTCAGCAATCGAGGAGAGTTGTGAGCCAGCTTAAAATAACTCTTGTTCTTCATTAGAGAAGGGGAGGCATAGAAGACAAAAAACTGACATGAAATCTCTTGGCCTCTTCATTCCATCGGAAGCGATAGCTGCTACGGCCAAAGAAGAGAGTTGTCACTCCAGAACGGGGGTTGGTAGAAGCGGCAGTCACAAGGGGAGGACCTCCCGAGAACATCTCCGACAGGGAATACGCCGCCTCAAGGGGACTACTTACTCTCTAGTATTTCTATCCCTGCCAATCAACTGCCTCTCTCGCTCCTTCTCTCTCTCTATCTATCTCTCTCTCTTTCTATCTCTCTCTCTCTCTTGTATGTAAATAACGCACTCTCTGTGGAAGTCCATCCTCGATCCAAGTCTGATAAACCCGGTCTCCCGAGAACAAGTAAGTGCGACCATGTGGACCTCAACAAGCATGGAACCACTCTAAAGAATCATTACGCCATCTTTGAAAGAATTGACCAGATAATGGTAGTTTTTTCTGTACTGTTGGTCAAGGACGAGCCAATCAGAAGACACATTCGAACCTTAGGAAAAGACAGAGACGGGAGAGATCGCGCAGAGCTATTTGCATTGCAATCAAAACGTTAAAAAATAGTTTGGTTGGAGAAGAGACGTAGAGAAAGAGACACAAGCGAAACGAAGCAGGGAGAATGTACAGAAGAGCATTGAAAAGGGAGGTGGAAGGGGACGAATGGCACTCCAATGGCTAACCACGCGTGACAGCATCGAAGAAGCGAGGGCAAGTGGCCACTTTGCTGGGCTCAGGAGGGACCGTCGGACGGAGAGGAACAGCCCGGAGCGGGTTGTGGCGACGCCAGGGGGGAAGCACTCGGCGGGCTGGGAGAGAGAGAGAAGAGAGCGAGAAGAATAAGAGAGAGAGAAGAGAGAGAGCTAGAGAGAGAGAGAGAGAGCAACGAACTCCGTCGCATCTTCTTGGTCCGTCGTCGATGAGATGGATCTTGGCCGGAAGAGCGGATCATCTCCCACTTGGCCTTCCGAGAGATCCTCGGCAGATCAGGCACATATCGGCCTTCCTCTTCCAATTCCTCCTCTTCTTCCTGCAATATTCAGTTGTCCATTGTACTTAAAGGCATTGGCAAAAAGTCGAAGCCTTTGATAAACTGCCAAAATGTTGTTTGAACGGAGCAGAGCACAGGAATTTAGTGTTTGCTTTCTCACGGAACCCGGAAAAGTGTTCTTATCTCTTCTTGTAAGCTCAGTAAGAACTGGCACTAAATGGTACAACTAAATATCCTCGAAAAACTATTAGGAACCACTAATCGATGTCATGAGATAATTTGTGAATAGTCTTTGCTGAACCACGGAAAACCTGATGTAATCTGGTTCCGTGGCATTGAATTATGAGAATGGCGATAATGAAGGAGATGACGGCGATATGGAAAGAAAGGAAGCGCATCCTTCCACCTGAACAGAGGAAGAGCCATGCAAAGTCAGAAGAGAACAAAACAATAGGAATTAGTGGTGGAGAGTGGGATATGATAATGTCTGGAGGGGGGGGGGGCGAGGTTTCCTCTTCTGTCTGGGGGGCAGCTTCATCTTCAGTCTGGCCAGTCTGGTCCGTTGGTCGTACAGAGGGGACGTGTACATAGACAGGAAGAGATAACGTGGCGGATACGCAATCAACGCACTCAATCGGCCACCGCCGCTCCTGCCTTGTTTCTGTTTGAACCGCCCAAGAAATACCCTCCGCTCATATCCCTGGCTCTTTTTATCTCTCTCTCTTCCACTCTCTCTCACTCTATTTCTCATCTCTCTCACTCTCTAACCATCTCTTTCTCTGCCTCTATCCACTATTCTCATTCTACGCAGTAGTAGCAGATACAAGATAAGAGAAGATCCTGCAACGCGCAAGAGACATGAAGCCATTTCTAATAGAATGAAAAAGAGACCAGCAAAAATTGAGTAGTGTGTAATATTGGGAATGGACTTTGCTATGGTCCGTGCAAACTCTCGGAAGGAAAGAAGAGGGCCATTCCGAGACATCAAAGTGATTGTTAAGTGATAAGACTCATTGTTGCGAGGAGGAAACGATAACTTGTCGTGCACTCTTGTTGTGAATAAAGGAGAGAGGTCTGGACAAGAAAGAGGGAGGGAGAGAGAGAGAGAGAGAGGGAGAGAGTGAGAGAAAGAGAGGGAGATACCGTCTAGCTTCACCTTCCATTCGCAGTAAACGCAAATGCAAGCATATTCAAGATTTCTTTCCAATAAGGAGAGAATGATGACTGTGCAAATTGCATCGCCAGAACAAGCGGGAAATGAATGCGCAAGAATAGAATAAATTCGAACACCACAAACGAGGAAACGGAGATTGAAATGTGATCTGTAGTGGGCATCCATCCACTCTCCGAGAGAATAGCCATTCTGCCACCCTCCAAGGTTGTCATTCTGCCACCCTGTACAGGACACCCTCCTCATCCACTATGCCTAACCTCCATGTACCCGTAAACAAACAACAGGCAGCGACTCTGCTTGCGCAAGAGTGCAGAAAGCGAATACGCAGAAGTAAACTGAGATCAAGATGATTAATGAGAGTGAGAGGTTGACGAGGAGAGGTCATCCGATTCATTCTGCGTAGAGTCAGAAGAGTGTTAACACCTTTTAGCCACGATGGTGAAGTGATCGCGAGCGCCAAAGAGAGAAGCTGAGAAACCAAGAGAGACAGAAAGAGTGTGTGTATAAGAGGGGGGGGGGCGGAAACAACGGAGGAGTCATAAAATGTTAAATAGACGCTGGGTGGCGAGAAGCCTGGGTGATCCTGGAGCCACAAAAGCAACGAATGATTTTTATATGGGCATATAATATCAGGAATAAAGAAGAATGCTGATTGTGAGTGGCACTTCTGCATTTTATATGCAATTCAAAGTTTTGAACGAGTCCACGGTGCCCTCTTAACCTTTTTTCGCTTCTTCTCCCTCTCTTTCTCTCTCACTCTCACTCTTTCTCTCGCTTCTTCTCCTTCCCCCTTTCCGCCCTCATCTCCCAGTGTCACAAATGCTCTGATAAGAATGACGCAGAAGGAAGCGTGTTGGGAAGGCCACTCAGATCGCACAGTCTCCAATGATTTGCAATGCATCTGCCACCGTGAAATCTCCATGCTCCCCACACCCTCTCCTCCACACAGCATCTCTCTTTCTACGCTTCAGTTCCATCTCTCTCTTACACCTCTTTCTCTCTCACTCTATTTCTATGTCAGTCTCACTTTCTGTCCCTCTTTCTATTTCTTTGTCTGTCTTACTCTCGGTCCCCCTCTATGTACTATTTCACTGACCAATGCGATATGTACATACATATGTATGTATGTATCATTTCGAAGCACACATGCATGTCTGCAATACCTAGATGAGATGTGATGGAGTGACCATCAGGTCAAGTGTAAACAATGAATCTCCTTCTCTTGATAGTCTTAAATTTTTCGTCACTTTTCCGTATATTTTTACATACAGTATATATACTGCTAAAAACACACACAGAAAAATTCAAAAATGTAACACTAACTGCATCAATACCAAAAATGAACCAAAAAGTAAGCAGGGTTGGGAGTGAGAGAAACTCAGAGAGAGAAAGACAGACAGAGAGAGAGAGAGACAGAGAGAGAGAGAGAGGTTGAGAAAGAGATCGAGAATAAGTGAGAGTGTGATAAAGAGAGAGAGAGAGAGAGAGAGAGAGAGCAGGGAAGAATTTTATGAATATCCTAAAGCACTACTCATTTTTGGACATTCTCACCCTTTCTCTCTTATCCCAAGGGAACCCAAAAATAGATATTTGAAACGTTTGACACAGCAATGGCAACCATATGACGAAGTTCAATCAGTGAGGCATTCATATCTTCTTTGCTTCAAAACGGTTCTGAGAGGCCTGGAGGTTGAGAAGAATATCTTTCCTCTCGATGTTCTGCTTTGTCCCTGTGATGTTCGATGAATTCCATTGAAATAGAAATCTGTTCTCTTTTTCCCTCCTTATTTCAACTCCTCATCGCCTAAGACCGCAACATCCGAATCTGCTACTTTATCACTGACAAATTGCAAAACAATTACATTGTATTCGTTCCTTCATTAATGCTAGAATTCTCCTATTATCAATATTATCGATAGATGTCCGTTCTCTTTAGGAACAAATCCATCAAACATTTTATTGTGAATCGTGCGGGCTTCTGCTACAAAAAATGACAGCAAACGATGCTTGATTCTTCTTGAACTTTTAGGCAACCTGAGACCGGCATCTCCGTACATTCAACATCGTGTGATATATGAGAATGGTATGAAGTTCTCTTGAATGAAATTGAACAAGCATGGAGCATGAAATGTTCCCGCGTTCACTTTTGCAGAAAGGGGCAGAGAGAGGGAGAGAGGCACAGAGAGGGATAAAGCAGAGAGAGAGAGAGAGAGAGAGAGAGAGAGAGAAAGAGATTGAGAGAGAGAGGTAGAGAGGCACAGAGAGGGATAAAGACAGAGAGATGGAGAGAGAGAGGGAGAAAGAGGCGCAGCATGGGATAAGGACGGAGAGAGAGAGACAGAGAGGGAGAGAGGCACAGAGAGGGGTAAAGATAGAGAGAGAGAGGGAGAGAGGGAGAGACAGAGAGCGAGAGCGAGAGAAAGAGAGATATGGAGAGACAGAGGGAGAGACAGAGAGAGGGGGAGAGACAGAGCGAGATAGAGAGAGAGAGACAGAGAGAGAGAGAGAGACAGGGAGAGTGAGAATGGGAGCGTAGATGAGCGACGATATATGTAGAGAATAGGACAGAATGATGGATGGCACGAAAGAGACAGAAAGAGCGAAAATAGTGAGAGAAATGAGTACAGTCCCGCCCAGTATCTTGGTACCAAGGACGCGTCGGACGAGTCGGACGCGTCCAAATGCTTCCTCGTTCATAACTATTGTTCTAGGAAAAACTAAAATATTTTAAATGGTACATTAGGTTGCTTATAGAGTAAGGATGCTACTGTTAAAAAATCGATAATTTTTTATCATTTATAAGAAGTTATCAGTTTTTGCTAATAAAAAATTTCATTTCTAATGTTTTTCAACGAAATTTTTCCCGTACCATTATTTTATCTCTACCCACATCCCCAAATAATAAAATAAGAGATTTCATCATTGTTAACCGAAATCGATAAATGAGACCTTATCACGCATGTTCATATGATGTAAAGATTCGCCTTTCGATTCTGAATCTAATTATGTAATCAGTTTTCAACAGAAAGTGCCGGTTAACAACATTTTTGATTGTGTGTACTCTGCAAGCCTTTCTTCAGGATTCCCCATTGTCTTGGTATTTGTCAAAAATTTGGGCCGGTATGATGCTTCCAAATCTAGGTTGCTGCGCTAGCATTGATACTCAGAAAATTAGCGCGCTCCGTTTTCGTCTTCGGTTTAATTACCCAAGTTTGAGGTAGCGAAATAGCACAGGCAGAGAAAAAAAGGATTAGGCCCCGCCCCCTCGGCCTGCGAAGCCTCCCTGCCCTGTTCTTTCTGAAGAAACTAATGTAAAGTACACAGAATCTGAAAAACGTTGTTAACCGGCACTTCCTGTTGAAAACTGATTACATAATTAGATTCAGAATCGTAAGGCGAATCTTTTCATCACATGAACATGCATGATAAGGTCTGTTTTATCGATTTCCGTTATCAATGATACAATCTCTAATGTTATTATTTGGGGATGTGGGTAGAGACAAAATAATGGTACAGGAAAAATTTAATTGAAAAATATTTAAAACGAATTTTTTTATAGGCAAAAACTGATAACTTCTTATCAAATGATAAAAAATTATCGATTTTTTTAACATTAGCATCCTTACTCTATCAGCAACCTAATGTACCACTTAAAATATTTTAGTTTTTCCTAGAACAATAGTTATGAACGAGGATGCATTTGGACGCGTCCGACTCGTCCGACGCGTCCTTGGTACCAAGATCCTGGGCGGGACTGTATGTTAGGATATTGAGTGCAGCAGAAGAAGTACATGCTTTCTCAGATTCCCTCGGAACGTCCTTAATTCTTCGAGTAGAAGATACACCTAATTGTTGCCTGCGTACATTAGCACACGTGCTTGGACATCTCCCTCCTTTCTTCTCCTCTCTCTCTCACTCTATCTCTCGCTCTTTCACCCATTCACCTCTCTCCTCGTTCTCTTCCCCTCTTTCTTCTCTCTCACGCTCTCGTTCACTCATCCTCCTCTTCCTCTCTCTCTCTCTCTCTCTTCTCTCTCGATTGTACATTGCCGATAACAGAGTCGAGCAAAGAAGGCGTCCTCATTGTGTGTGCCATTGGCAGCTCAGCCAGTCCCCCCTTAAACTCCTCCCATTTCATCATTTTTTCTCCCATCTGGTTTTCTCTGAATACATATCTCTCACCTTCTCTCTCTCGCTCTCGCTCTCTCTCTATCTCTATCTCTTTGCCCACACGGTCATTCTCTTGTGTAACTGGCCAAAATAAAGTTGTCGTGAATCCGTGGACTGCTTCTGACCAGAACTTCCGCTGGAGTTCTGGTTTTCCAAGAATGTCGTGGCCAGTCATTAGCTTCATGAAAAGTATTCAGCTTACTTCTGGTACTTCCATTTCCGTTGCCCGATCCTTTGTTTAGCGCTATAAAAATGTTCGCGTTGTTGGAGAACCAATTAACACTAATTTATTCCTGACATCATCACTTCAGTAGATGAAGTGGAAAATGAAACAGTTTCTTATATATCTGCCACTCTCTTCCATCTGCATAGTCTCTCCCCTTTTTCTTTTGCCTGCCACTCTCTTCTTTCTGCATAGTCTCTCCCCTTTCTCTCTGTCAAAGCATCCATGTTCATGTTCCCTCTGGAAGGTAGAAGCACACACATTTCGTCTCTCCATTCGTTACAGCGGCAGCATCCATTTTCTCGCGAGCAATGAACGCGGCTTAAAAGGAAGCAAAGGGGCCTCTGCCCAGAAATGGATGGGAATCTGCCCGAGGCCGTGTGGGAGGGGGATGGCGACCTCGTGCTGCCTCCCTCTACGAACATCGACAACTCTGTCAACTGTTCCTATGAGGTAGAGAGAGAGAGAGAGAGATAGAGAGAGATGATGATGATGATGAGAAATGTGCAGGAGCCCGTGTCGGTGGCGGAGCGTTTCTGGTTGGTGACAGGCCTGGGCACAGCCGTGGCCGTCATTTCCATCGCTCACAATTCTCTCCTCTCTTTTCTGCTTCTCCGATCGTCAGTTTTACATTGCCGACAAAACATTTTCTCATTATCTCCGCTTCTTTCCCTTTCTCAATAATCTACATATTTGTTTCATGCATGCAATTCCTGTGCTCATCAGGATTAAACGCGTTGAACTATATCTGTGACAGTACTGGTAGGCGTGGAATCCGAGAGAAGAGGTGAATGAGTGTCCCCAGGTCCTCCTTGTATTCACCCTTCCCTCCAGATTCCCGGTTACTTCGTTTTCTCTCGGAATTCACTCTCCCTGAGGGTCAGGTGCCGAATGAGACGAAGAATGCGGAAGACCCATTTGTATTCGTGGCTGCCTTCCTCTTCTTCTTTCTTCTCCTTTCATTCGTTTCTCTGAGCCAATCCACGGAAATGCCGTTATCTCCCCCCATACACAAATACACTGGCGCCAGTGTTGCAAATGAGATTAGAAGCGGCTTCCCACAGAAGGAAGCGGAGAAGAGCCACTCAAGGGCCCCGGGCACCTAATCACAAACATCTGGAATGAAATGGAACACTCCGACAAGTCAAAGGAGACTCCCATTAAGGCTTTTGTACAGAGTAGACCACTAGAAAAAAACACACTCCTTTTTGTTATGAAAGCGTTCGTTTTAATGAGGAGAGAATAGCGAAGGCAAGCAGTGAATGACGAGGGAAGATGATTGTAATCCATTCCGGCTTGCTTCTCTCTCTCTCTCTCTCTCTTGCTCTCTCTCACAGTCGGTGTGTAGAATGGTGCCTCCCCCTATCATTCCCCGACAGAATCTAGCTAGCATTTTAAGCATAATTCTCGCTTTGGAGTAAATAAATAATGTTGGATCTTCCCCATTTTCTCCTGTTTGCCACTGAAACACTAAAACTGGCATCCGCAATGGAAAAGAGGAAAAACATAGATGGAAGGGGAGAAACGAAAAAGAGCGATTAAACTGCTGAAAAAAAGAATCTCATCTGAGAAGAGAATGACGAGACTTGTGCGCGTTTCCGCCCTTGATCATCTTGTATTGATCGATAAAGGGCTTGACTCGCTGACTCGGTTGTTCCACTTCACAATGACATGTAGTTTAACTCGTCGAAGTACAAGAACAAGATTTATCGCTTCCAAATGATCCTTGATATCAGTCCAGAAATTAATCTCTATACGTCAAAGTAACAGAACTAGAGTCTAGATTCTATACTAGGACCTGAAGCTGCAAAGGAGGAGGAGGATATGAATTGAAATAAAGAAAGAAATAAGTGAAATAAATAGAAAACCTGAAATGAGGAATGGAAAGAAAAAACAAAGAACACAAGAAGGAGAGGAAAGGGTTTACCGGGGTGGCCTTGCGCCAAAGAAGAGAGTGGGGTGTGTGTAGAAGAGGAAGAGAAGAGAGATGACGGAGAGAGGGACGAGGAGCAGTGACTGGTTAGCCCTGCGTGCGCTTACTCCTGAGGCTCTTCCCTTAAAATGACGGTCACAAACGTCCGAGGTGGCGGGAAGCCAAGAGATACGCGGAGAGAAAGGGTAAGAAGAAGATGACGAAAGAGTAGAAAGAAAGAGGGGAATAAGACCGATAAAAAAGGGAATCAGGGAGATTCGCCTGATTGGAGACTTGAGAAGGAAGAGACCGGCATGAGGGAATAATATGAGGATAAATAACACTAAAGGCAAATTAACATGACACGCAACATGAAATAAATAAGAAAGAAATGGAGGAGTAAAGAAGTGGACGAATTGAGATGACAAAACGAATCTTCTAGCTGCATGGAAACATATAAGAAAAGTCTGCATCTGAGTGAAAGGCAAAAATTTAAATACACCATGGAGCGCAATTGCGCAGCAAAACACATAGTCATTCGCGTTGGAGCGAACACTGGGGCCGAGAAGAAAAAATAATGGAAACATCCAAAGAAAGGAAATGGAATTGGGGGAAGGGATGTGCATGTCGATCACTCACTGGCCTCGGGAGTGACAAAGGGACGGGTGGTGTGCCTCCTTTTTACAGAACAAGCATCGCGAGCTGGAGGGAGCGGTGCACTTGTGGATGTCTTCGAAGCCGATAGGAGGGAGACAGTTGTGACACAGCTCCAACATGCGCATCGTCTTGTTCCTGTCTCCGACAGTCAGAGAACATGAGGCCGGAGGGTGTGCTCCCTCGCAGAACGGACAAGCCTTCTTACGCTCCTTGCCTTTCTTGGCATCATCGTCCTCCTCACGAACAGGATGCCTCCGAGGAGGGTTGACAGTGCGAGGAGGAGGGATGTAGGGCTTGCGAACGTAAGGCTTGGGCTGGTAACGAGGAGTCGTGTGCGTAGAATGAGAAGAGGACGGAGAAGAGCGAGAAGCAGCTTGCTCGAGACGAGCGATGATGGAGCCGATTGATTCGGTCCACGACTCGAATTTGTCATCGAGTCCGCTAATCTTCTCCTCCAGTGTCGACAGAATGTCCGTGTGTGTAGCCAGCGTGGTGGAGATGAATTCGAGTTCGAGCTGAGGAGTCAGACTCTGTTCCTCCTCTTCCTTCTGATGGATGACATCGGGGGAGGAGGCACTCGCATTCAGACCCTTCTGAATGAATACTCATCTCCTTCAGAACAGAATTCCACGCTGACGATAATTACAGTACCTGAGCATTCCTGGTACGTCGCTTCTCAGAGAGTGGAGGTGGCGCAGGGATGGGAAGTCGTGGAGTGTTGGAAGAGTTGGTGGGCGGCTTGTTGATAACCTGGTCCATCGCGGCCATTATCTTGTCGGCAGGCCCGCTCTTCTCGCCCATGTTCCTGCATATGAAAAGACGATAGAAATGTTGTCTTCTCGAATGAAATAAATAGAACTCTTCGCGCAAGAGTTACATCAATAGTCGCATCAAAGGAAGATGAAGAGAGATGAAGTAGAAACACAAATGAAGGAAGAATAACTCGTAGAACATCAATATAAGTGAAAGTGGAGTTGGAGAGAGTAGATACAAGATATGTACAGGTTCATCTAGCTTCGCAGTCATCACAGGCCTTTGCCTAGTGACGCTGCGGGGCGGCCACAACTGGCGCGCCATCCGTTGAGCTGGTGAAGTGTTTCTTCTTCGCACTTCTCTCCGGCTGTCTCCTTCTTCCAGTCGACTTACTATGCGATTTCGGTGAAGGGGAAACTGCGGCCGGGGGAAGAAGAGACTGGAGAAGATGGCGAATTCCTGGTGCTGCCATCATCGGGAACACGACTATACACTTCCAAGGGGATGAGCAGGTTGGGAGGGCGAGTAACGACTCGTCCGCTGGACACCCTCAGAGTCACTTCTCGCTGGGACACAGACAAGACTCGTCCGTATTCCCAGTGACTCCTGGTCTGGTTGTCGTCCTTCAGCAAGACTATCTCATCGATTCGAGGGGAAGAAATACGTGACGTCGCCCCTTGCTTCACATGACTCCTCGTTGCTGTGTCAGAAAGACGGATGAGATACTCGGTTCGCCATATCTTCCTGAGACGTGCAGCGTGCGAGAGAGAGTCTGTGTATGCACATTCGATAGCATATCGATTCGCTGAAATCCCAATTGCCTGGAAGTCTGGATCGTCATTCTTGTCCTCCGCTTCATCCACTACCACTGAGGTCAAGTGGATGGATGGCCAGAGGAAATCAATTGGTCGGACTGTTACGATGGTGGTGGAGTTTGCATCCTTGAGTGCTACGAGAGGGCGAGTGTTCACTGTAGCTTCTGCTTCTGCCAGTAGAGTTGCGAGATCGTCTCGGGAGACGATTCGTCTGCCGATGGTTTTCTGAATAGCGAACTTGACACTGCCAATGAGCCTCTCGTAAGTCCTCCCTTCCAGGGAGAGAATGCAGTGGTGAATGACCACTTGAAGTTCTTGTCTGCTATTTCTTCATTCACAGCATCTGAGATCTGCTTTTTAATAGATTCTCAGCCAGGCGGAAGGTTGGAGCCTGGTCTGACAGTACTGTACGTGGTACTCCTCTCCGAGCACAGAAGCGTCTGAAAGCGTTCAGAAAGGTCCTTGCAGAGAGATCTGTGATGAGTTCAGTCTGAATGGCTCTCGTGCTGAGACAAGTGATAAGCAAGAAGTAGGCCTTCTCTCTCTCCTTCTCGCCCTTCACCGTGATCGGACCGGCGAAGTCGATTCCTATGTCAAGGAATGGGCGGACGAGTTGTACCCTTTCAGGAGGAAGAGGAGGAGAGTCCGGATAACGGAAGGCCTTCCCATGTGCCTTCTTGCAAGTCACACAACGGGATATCACTGATCGTGCACGAGCAACTGCTTTCGGTATCCAATACCGTAATCTGAGCTGGTTTACAGTATGCTGGGCTCCGGAGTGCATCTGCTGCTTATGTACGTCTTCAATGACTAGTCGAATGAAATGTCTGGATTCTGGTGTGAATGGGAGAAAAACTGGAAATCTGGCAGAGTGGGGAAGATTCGCGTAATCAAGGCGCGCGTGTCCACATCTCCAGATCCCATGTTCGTCTTTGGAAGGTTTCAGTTGGCGATTGCCTGGTGAAAGTATGAGATGAATTGTGCTCTTCTGGTGGAGCTTCCAGAGACACAAGTCAGCTTCGTTCAGTTCTTCTCGGGAAGGAGGAACGACGACAGACTTCTCCAGTGTCTGCCTTTCGTCCCTTGGAATGCTGATTCTTCGCTTTAGCTGGCGGACGTATCTGAGAGCGAGGGCCGTTGCTCGTCTCAGTCTCTTCCAAGTTTGGACACGTCCTGCGTTGACAACAGTGCTGAGAAGGTAGGGAAGGGCCGGGGGAGGCTGAACTTCCGCTACTGCCGCCACTACCTCACTGTCGTCTATGACATTCTCCTTGAATGTCTGCTGATTCTTCTGGACGATCTTCGGTACTTCTTCAGTCAGCCAGTCCGGTCCGTGCCACCAAATCGACTCTGAGTTGTCGATTGTTGCTCCTTCATTCGGACGGGTAGCCAAGTCAGCCGGGTTGTCCTCGGAAGCAACGTGGAGGACTCGGAGAACTGGCACATGAGAGTGTGTGGAAAGAAGAGTAATCGTCTTAGAGAGATTCTTGAGAGTCTCTGCAACTCTGTTCCTGACGTAGACCGAACTGGCTTGTTTCTTGTTCATAAGCCATGACAGGGAGATCATACTGTCACTGAAAAGCACGAGATGACAACTGGGAGGGCGAGGGAGGTTCTGGAATGCCTTGGCAGTGTACAGCAGCATCCTACTCGCCATGGTCATCGCGTTCGTCTCCGCTTTCGGGATTGTAGGAGCATCTTTCTCCTTCCGTGGCGCGATTGCTGATCGCGCAAGAAGAAGTCGGACCTCTCTTCCCGAACACCAGTAGACGCAGGCAGCCTGGGCCTGCTTAGAAGCATCCGCGAAGGCTGCCAAGTAGCCTATTCTTTGCATCTGAAGTGGGCGTGGGAGAGAGAACTCGAATCGTCGGATTCTCTCGGCCATTCTGAGGAACTCTCTCGTGATTTCCTCGGTCGCGCGGTCATCCCATTTCTGCTCATTCGCCCAAATCTTCTGAATGTAGATCTTCATGGGGAGCATCAGAGGACACAGGAAACCGCAGGGATCGTAACGAGAGGCCAGCTCGCTGAGAGCGTTCCTTCTCGTGACTTCTTGCTCGAGCTCCTTCTTCAATGACCCTGAGAGAAGAAGAGCGTCGTCTTCTTGACTCCATCTCTGGCCAAGCATCTTCTGTCGACCAAAGACTCCTCGGTCTTCTTCTGTAATGCTGAACTGGAATGCAACGTCGTCAGAGTAGAACTCGCGGACATTCATTCCAATCGATGCGAAGAGCTGCTTGAGATAGTGGTAGATGTCCAGCTTATTCCAGTCGGTGGCGTCGAGGAAGATATTGTCGACGTAAGTGTTGTACTGTAGTTGATTCAGTACGTGCTGCTGGAGTGCGCTCAGTCCATCCTTCCTCTGCTCCATTTCAACTAGAGTTCTGATTGAGGCGGCTAACAGATAAGGAGACTGGGTGGCACCGAAGGGAGCAGATGTGAAGCGGTAGATCTGCAAGTTGTCGATCGAGACTGGTTCAAGAGGGTTCTTCAGCCACATGAACCGGAAGAGGTCTCGCTGATCTTCGTAGAGCCTCACTTGTAAGAATGCTGCTTCGATGTCTGCCATGATAAAGGTCCGCGCCGTGCGGATTCTCAGGAGAAGTGAAGGGATTTTCTCCATCTGGGAGCGACCAGGAGGCATAACTGAGTTCAGCGACTTGCCACCGGACTCGCTCGCACTCGCATCGAAGACGATCCTTACTGGTTTCGATGGCTTGTCGGGGCGAAGGACTCCGTGGTGAGGAAGGTAGACTCTGAGTGGATTCTCGCACTTGCCGGGAGCGACTGGCTCAATCTGTCCACTAAGGAGGTGAGCCTTGATGACAGAGTCGTAATGCTCCAGCATTCCCTCCTTCTTCGCCTTCTTCGCCACTGCCTTCAAACGGACCCAAGCTAGAGTGTAGTTCTCGCTGATCTTGGGCGCGTCTTCTGTCAGAAAGTAGCGCGCGTACATTCTTCCATCTTCGATTCGCGCGTTCTTCTGGAAGAATGAGTCGACAGCTTGGTCCATCAGTTCTCGCTGTAGCCGTTCTGGTCTTGCGTCGTCTGCGCAAGTGGCGGTATCTACCTCGAAGTACTCAGCGACTTGCTCGCTGAGCTCATCCATCGTGGATGCGATGTGGAGAACAGGAGTTGGCTCCCCATCTTCCGACTGGCGTGTCTGGCCAGCAATTATCCTTCCAAATTTGCTGTGTAGTAGCCGTAGTCCGCTCGGGAGGACATCTGGAGGCTTCCCGAACTCCAAGATGTCGAGGCTAACGTCGGAACTGAGGACAGCATCAGGAGGGGAGATTGGCCCTCCTCCTTTTACCATTCGTTCTGCGAGGAGGAGCTTCTCCTTCCTGACGAATGCGAAGTCTTCGTGGCTGAGCTTGGTACTCTCTACAGCTGGCAAGGCTCGCGGGAAGACATGCGCTGGCACCGTCATGTAGTTGCCATCCGTCTTCTTCAGGGAGAGACTGACGATGTCGTACTTCGCCTTACCGCTTCCTTTGCCTCCAATTCCTTCGATAGACAGTGTCTTGCTGCCTACTGAGCGAAGACCGTGTCTCTTCACGAAATCTTCCGAGACGAGAGAGATGGTTGCGCCCGTGTCCAACATCACTCGAATCTGTCGCTCTTTTTTGTCCACTGCCAACGGGACAACTGCTGTCAGTAAGTTGCTCTTCTTGCTGTCTCCTGCTGAGATGAAGAGCGGGATGGAAGAGGAGACGACTGAGATCGACTCGCTCTTGAGGTCTTCGCGACCTTTCTTCTTCTCTTCGTGTTTCTCCGTCTGCACGAGATTCACCGGGCGTCTATGCCCGCCGGAGTCGTGATTCCTCGATTGTCTGCAGAGAGCTTCGTGGTGGGGCTTCTTGCACCGTGTGCACAACTCCTTGCAGGTGGTAGCATTGTGGCCTCTCTGGAGGCATCTGAAGCAAAGTCCCTTGTCTCTTGCTACCTTCGTCCTCTCGTCGACGGTAGGAACCGTTCTGCATCCTCTCGACGACTTGTGCTTCTCGCAGAATACACAATCGTCGTTGTTCTCGCGCGCGTGCTGGGTCTTCTCTGCAGGTCGCGACTGAAGTGGTTGCTGCTGGTATAACTGGGAGTTGTTCCTTTGGAAGCGGTCGTGATTCCTGAATGACGACTGAGGCTGCCGGCTCTGCTTGAAGTTGTCATGGCTCCTGGATGACGACTGTTGAGACCGGCTGTGTTGTGCATTCCTGGATGCACTCAGAGAGTTCTTCATTGCGAGGGTGTACTCCTCGTTCTTTATGATTTCTGTCAACTTGGAGAGTAGGAGTCCGGTGGTGGAATTGGTCACAACTCCATTCATCTCGCTGTTCGAACTGCCACCGGATGATCTCGTCCTGCGTCTTGTGAGAGAACTTCTCAAGTATCTTCATCTGTAGATGAGCGTCCGTCTGAATCCTCTTGGTGACTCGGTTCAGCTTCCTGACGATCGCGTGAATCTTGCTGAGGACCTCGCTCTGCTCATCCAGTGATCGTGCTCCAGGCGGAATCGCTTCTAGCTCTGCATAAATAGTGGGGAGAGCCAGTTTGTTTACTCCATATCTGCGATCGACGAACCCGATGGCGTAGTGGTAGTCGTGACCACTGAGCGAAAGGCCGTCGAGTATGTTGAGCGCCTTTCCAGTGAGGGACATCTTCAAATACTGCATCTTGTCATGATTGGAGAGATCTTCTCTGCTGTCGATCGTCTCCTTGAAGTCAACCATAAAGGTCTCGTAGTCCTCTAAATCTCCGCTGAAGGTGCGGAGAGTGAGACGTGGTAGCTGTGGTCGGCGATCCTCTTGCCTATCTCTGATCCGTGAGAACAGATCTTCTTCTCTGGGAGTCGGTTGTCGGTGCTGCTCCTTTCTCGCTGCATTCTGTGCAGCTTCCAGTTGGCGATCTTCGCCTTGTTCGCCGGGTCGCTCGCTCCTTCGCTTCTGCAGTTGGAGCTGTTGTCGCTCGATCTGCCCTCTTCTCCACTCCAGATCATCTTCCGAGTCCTCTTGGAATCGGTGGCTGGGTGAGGCGTGTGCGTCTTGCAGTGTCCTCGTCGATCCTTGTGGAGTCCTTGGCAGATTCCTTCTCTCCTCTCTCGCTGGCGGTCGGCTGTCATGCTCTTGCCTGACAAAACTTGCTCTTCCACTGAGCGAGTATGGTACTCGGCTCTCCGTCCTCTCATTTGCTGAAGATCCCGCCTCTCCTGTGGGTGGGAATCGATGTGCCGGAGATGGGGAGGGAGCCTGAGACCGTCTTAGTGTTCCCCACTCTTCTGCTGCTAAACGGTCGTCGATGAGTTGGAGGAGTCGAGTTGCTTCTGCCGTGGTATCTGCTCCGCCTTCCACAACTGTATTCCAGGAATGCACGGCACCGTGCACGCTCTCGAAGCCTTGCAGCTTCTTCTCCGCCGTGGCCTTTGACTGCTTGCATGTGAAGTTCTTGGTGTGCTCGTGGTACTTGGTGTACAGTTGGCAGTACACCTCGATATCTTCGTCACATGCAGCAATCAAGTCTGTGAGCTGATTCCTGGATTGTTGCAGGCTGGCGGGTGACGACTCGAATAGTCTGTTCTCGACCTTCTCCTTCTTGGACTGCAAGCGGTCTCTTGATCGGTTGGCATTCATGTTGGACAGGTGAAGATCCTTGAGTCTCGTGTCGCACTTCCTCAAGAATGCCTTCTTCTCTGCCTCGGAGATGGTCGGCACTTTCCTTGCTGGAGGAGGGGGAAACTGAACAGAAGGATCTTTTTCGTCCTCTTCAGAGACGACTGGTTGCTGCTGTGGAGCAGGGAACAGTACAGAGGGGTCTTCCCCTCCGTCTCCTTCATGTGAAGAGGCGAAGTCATCGTCATCGTTATGAGAAGCAGCATCTACATTGTCGTCTTCATCGTCTCCGTCATTGCTGACTTCTCCTATCCTTGTCTTCTTCCTTCCTTGTCACGACTGACTCCTTGTCAGTCTCTCCTTGCCTTGCTGTAAGAGACGCTTCCTCTTCCCGGCTCGGTTGGACTAAGCCGCCGCGGTGCTCTTGCCCGCGGCGCGCAGCCCGTTCAGCACGTGCAGCTGCTGCTTCTCTGGGGTCTGGGAAGTTCGGAGGGGAATTCTCTTCAAGAATTCGTTTCTGAGTGCGTGGCTTGACCTTGGGTTTGGTCCGGGAAGGGTTGGGTTTCTTCTTTTTTCCTTCGTCATCATCGCTGCTCTCGATCGTGAGTGCGAGCACGACGTGCGTATCCTCATCCTTGTCCAAGCTCTCGGGCTTATTCATCCGGCTCTCGGGCCTTGAAGACTTCAGGCTCTCGGGCCTGGACCTCAGGCTCTCGGGCCTGGACCTCAGGCTCTCGGGCCTTGTAGACTTCAGGCTCTCGGGCCTGGACCTCAGGCTCTCGGGCCTTGTAGACTTCAGGCTCTCGGGCCTGGACCTCAGGCTCTCGGGCCTTGTAGACTTCAGGCTCTCGGGCCTGGACCTCAGGCTCTCGGGCCTTGTAGACTTCAGGCTCTCGGGCCTGGACCTCAGGCTCTCGGGCCTTGTAGACTTCAGGCTCTCGGGCCTGGACCTCAGGCTCTCGGGCCTTTCCTTGTCCTGGAGTTCGCTTGCGTCGTCGATGTTGGTGTGGTGGGCCTGCTCGCCTGCCATGTTCAGGCCCGGGCGTCGATTGGGCCGACGCACCATGTGCGCGTTTCCGCCCTTGATCATCTTGTATTGATCGATAAAGGGCTTGACTCGCTGACTCGGTTGTTCCACTTCACAATGACATGTAGTTTAACTCGTCGAAGAACAAGAACAAGATTTATCGCTCGCCTGATTGGAGACTTGAGAAGGAAGAGACCGGCATGAGGGAATAATATGAGGATAAATAACACTAAAGGCAAATTAACATGACACGCAACATGAAATAAATAAGAAAGAAATGGAGGAGTAAAGAAGTGGACGAATTGAGATGACAAAACGAATCTTCTAGCTGCATGGAAACATATAAGAAAAGTCTGCATCTGAGTGAAAGGCAGAAATTTAAATACACCATGGAGCGCAATTGCGCAGCAAAACACATAGTCATTCGCGTTGGAGCGAACAAGACTCTTGTATTTCTGCATTTCATGATAAATGACCACTCCGTTAGTTGTCTATTCTTATTTCTCCCTTCATCTTTCTTTTTATACGTAATGACAATTATCATTCTATTCTTTTCTCCAACCTTCCTCCTCCCTCATGCATTTTGCAACGTTCTTGTGTTTCGCATGACTGGGCCGCAAGTCGAAAAATCAAAAGATTCTGGTGCAGTTCCAACTGAGATTAAAATAGCTCTTCTGGGAAGGATACAATAAAATAGAGAAAATTATTTTCCTATAAGGGTCGTACATAATTGATAATATTGTTTGAAAAAATAAATGCATGTCCACTCCCCTAGTGATGCAGAAATAAATTCATATAAAATTTTGCACGATTTTGAAACACACTAAAAGGAGAGTGTTACACCGCCGCAACAAGCAAACGATTTTCCACTCAGGACCACCAAATTCCATTTCACGGCCGATTTTTATTTTATGACCTTTGTGATGCTTTCTTTATTCCTTTATTTCAATTCAATCGAATCGCCTTTCACGACAGAAAACATCAGGTATTTCTTATTTAACGTTCATTTTTGTCATTTTTTGGCCAGTATGTATGGAAGGGGCAATGAAACCCCCACGTCCCATCGGTACCCTGGCCAGGCTGAGATGGAGGACTTGCTGAGGCGATCAGCCGGTGCAGCCAGATCAGCTGAGCGAGCACGCAGCATGCGTGAGTACAACATATCGCTATCAGCTATGAAGGATGAGCACATTAATAGCATTCTACAACTTCAAGATGCTCACAATGCTGCCATTGATGGAATGCAACATCGCCATGAGGAGCAGCTGAAACAGAACAGAATACAGACATTCGAGCTAGAAAGCAGGCATAAAAGAGAAATTGCCCAGTTGACTCAAAAAATAAGCGAGGGAGATCGAATACTAGAAGCAGAAATGCGAAAGAATGATAAGCTACATCTGAAAGCCAAGAAGGATGAAAGAGTGGTCACCAATTTGCAAGGGCAACTCAGTGATGCACTGAGTCAGGTACGCAAAGCGAAACACTATCTGCGGGTTAATCGGTTTGAACAGACAAGGCAGAGAAAACGCCGCAAAATAAAGGCTCTGAAAAGATCTTCTGTGTTCACCGCCACGCAGCTTTTGGTTCAAAACATTCGCGAGATGGCAAAACATGCAAGGAAGGAACAGCAGATTGATTTCTTCACAAGGGTTTGCCGCACAATCTGCAACTCCCTCGAAGTTCCCATCCTAAAGCCAAAGAAGCTAACACCAGAACAAGACAATGCAATCACGACCCAGTTTCTTACAATGAATAAGAGAAAACTTTTGAAGAAGAAATTGCGCAAGATTGATCCAGATCTAGACATTTTCGCTCGGACAGAAACATGTGGCGTGCAACGAAAAGCTTTGATGCCGACTAACGCTTACTTCTCCAAAGTTCACGAAGAGAAGGTGAAAAAATGCACTCCGAGAACGGAAACAACAGGCATGGAAGAAGAGAAGTGTCCAAAGAAGAGAGGCCGGCCAAGTAGGCGGAAGTTGGCTGAGAGCGCCGCGCAAAATGACACCCGCTGGTTACCTATCTCAAAAGCATCATGCGAGCTGAAAGAGAGCATAAGCGTACTCTGTGAAAGGACTTCCACTTTTCAATCACATACCACCCTACCAAATCATTCCAAGTCCAATGCATGTTCTACAAGGTGCATCTATTGCAATTGATGAAGCTCTAAGAGGAGAAGCAGTAAACCTTGATCTGATTGCTGAGGGGTACGGTGAGCAGTGGCCGGGAAGTGAGAGAAAAGCTAAGGCGCTATTGAAGAAGACCAGGTCAGACATTCAGCTGGCAATCCGAAAACGGAGGATGGGCGAAGATCCTGTTCTTGAGGAAGAGATTAAAGAAAAATGCAAGTTTGCCAAAACGCTAGATGAATTTCTGCACCTCAAGGGAAAGTATGGCAGAAAGCTACACAACACTCTCTCACGGCTCGGCCTACTCGGGAACTTCTATCACGCAAAAACGGGCAACCAAGTTCGGATGATGCTCTCCGGCAATATCCCAGACCAGCTTTGGGATGTGTTCGATGTCTCTCCTGATGAGTGGAAAACGCAATGGAAAACTATAATGAGCACACTAGGGAGAATCATGTCATTCACGGCTGCCCGTTTCTGGTCAGATGAAGAAATTGATCAATGCGAACAGCTAATTGACTACTTGCAAGTGCTAATGGCGAAATCTGAGCCTATGAGATCAGTCACTCCAAAAATGCACATACTATTCAATCACGTGATTCCATTCATGAGAAGATGGGGCACTTGGGGTAAGATGAGCGAGCAAGCCATCGAGGCTCTCCACCCACAGATCAACGAATTGCGAGCTCGCTACGCATCAATGAGGGACAAGCGGGCAAGATATGAAAGGGTTTGCCAACAGTTGCTACTCAGAATGAAAATGGTCGACAAGGAAGAATCGAACGAGGTTACGGACGAGTGAATCGAGTAATTGTAAATCTACTTGTCAATATCACCCCGGTTTTTACTAATTCTATTTTTTCAGCTATTACTTTTCTTGCTTAACTATTTCTAAACAAAATGAATAAAGCTATTTATTCGGTTTATATATTGTTTCGCATTAAAAACACATAGCGGGTCAGAAATATCACAGGAGCTAGCAAAACAAATGGCCAAAAAGAAAAAAAAACAATACACATTCTCTTAATATAAGCGAACCCAGGGGTGCTCTTCCTTGACATAGCTCGGCACTCCAGAACTGCACCGTGCCAGCGAAAAACTGCAAGAATGATCGCTTCTCCAACATACCAAACGTTCAACAACAAGCAATAAAAACAGGAATACAATTCAAGAAGAAAGATTTCGAAACCACAAATTTCATTGTCCGAGTGTAATATAGTTGCAATTATTTAAATCCTCGCAACAAGTTGCACTTCCCGCACCACACACTATATATGGCAAATTTTGGACAGGTGTGACCCCTGTGTGGAGGAAAATCGAAGCTAGTCAGGGTCTTAATGAAGAATTTGCAATTGAAAAGCACGTTCTTCAGATAGCTTTAGCTCATATAAGAGAAAGAATGAGTAAAAGAAAAGCACAGACGAGGAGAAAAGGAAGAGAAAGAAGGGATGGGAGGGTAGAGAGAGAGAGAGAGAGAGAGAGAGAGGGAGAGAGAGAGAGAGAGAGAGAGAGAGAGAGAGAGCGAACATTAACAGCGAGATAATGAGGAATCGGCGAAGAATACATGATGGTGATGTGCAGTAGGTAGAGAAGTAAGACAAAAGAAAAACAAAATGGTAGAATAAAACGAGAGATGATAGGGAGAGGATAGCCACCATACTATTAAGCTAGAGGTGATGGGATAACAAGGGAAGATAGAGAGATATTTTCTAGAAAGGGAATCACTATTTTTTTTGGAAGCCATAGGAATAGGCTGAGAGCAGCGACAAAGAAGGAAGAATAATTGTGTGGTTAAAAAAAGCCGCTTACTTTGTGAGAAAAATGAAACTGAACACCGTTCCGAATAGCATTCGGAGAAGTTGAAGGATTAGGCTTATATAAACAATGGAGTGGAAGCCTAGCCATTTCAAACACTGAACCCGTCTCAGAAGAGATTAACTACTAAAAAAAAGGCAAGCATCAACTAAAAAAATTCATAGCTAGTTGATACTCTGTTAAAACCGTGCCCACTCTCTCTCTCTCTCTCTCTCTCTCTCTCTCTCTCTCTGTCTCACTCTCTCCCTCCTTACAATTACAGCCGTTCACATCGCTCCTCTCACATGCTGTATCTCTCTCTGCTTGCCGTGAGTGATGTTATCGTGGCGGCTGCATACATTCCTCTGATGAGTCTGAATCTCCTCGCTGACCGATTCCAGTCACCCGTTCTTCTCAAGGCCTGGTGAGAGTTCTTCTGAAGGATTGCAGCGAGATATTATATATATATATATATATATATATATATATATATATATATATATATATATATATACATGTATGTATATAGATAGATGCTAGCTTGATAGATAGAGCGGCAGAGGAAGAAAGAAAAAAAGAGAGTGAGAGGGAGAGTCAATGGCAGTGAAAGAATGGAAGAGATAAACCTTTGAGGTTTTCGTACATGGGCCCAATGATCACGATTTCCCACATCGCTATGACTGCTTCTTCTTTCCTGATCGTGGCTGCTTCCTTCGAGAGATTCTGCGTGACAGTACGCCCTGGAAGTCGCCACACCAAAACTATTCAGGTGATTAACTCTTTCTGTGGCTGTGTTCATGTCTGCACTCTCTCTGTATTCCACAGTCTCTACGCCTGCGATTGGTTCTCGTCTCGATCTTCCTTGGAATTGTCACGAAGTTCTCTCATGCATTCGAACTAACTGTTAGTCTTCTTCTTTTGGTTAGGAGTGAAGAATGAAAAGAATACAGGTGAGTCGGACTGAAGCGTGCAAGGGAACAATGGTGGAGTTCAATCTCGCCCTCTCCGAACTCGCTTCCAATCCCATCTACAACTCTGTCTGGCGTCTTCTCTTCCGAAACATCTTCACTATTCTCGCTCCTTTCTTCCTCCTCTGCTTCCTTAATCTCCGTATTGTTCTTCACATTCAACACGCACGGTATTTTAACAGCTTCCGTTCGCGTGCATTTCATTTCATTTGCATTACTTAAAGTACAAACTCTTATATCTACTAATTCCTAAAAACAACAAAGAAATAAGCGAAGTCTCCCAGAATGTTCGCGGGTCCTTCAACAACTCCATACATCAACATTTACAAGTTAACCGATGCTAAACGCAAGGTCTCTTTACTTTTGAATGTGCATTAATCTTCCCGTATCCTAATTTCGATAGCTTCTCAGCCTTCTTCTCTCTCCTCTTCCATATAATTCAGTCCCGAGTCCGTGCTGCAACTCGCACTCTCGTCCTGGTTGCCTTGACTTATCTCCTCTCGAACGTCTTGAATGTCTTTGTCACCCTCTGGGAGTACTTCGACTACAACTCTCTGCTCAGCTTCCCCACTTTCTACATGTACTCTGTTGACATTGTGAGTTGTCTGTAGATAGCTGCAAATACAAGCAAGAACATTCTCTCAGGTGTCACTTCTGACTATTCTCGCTGGCGCAGTGCGGTTGCCAATTCACTTGGCCTGCCAGCCTCAGCTGAGGAAAGAGTTCCGGGCCCTCTGCAATGGAGATCTTGAAAGCGGCTGTGGAATCGAGGTAGCGCTAGCATTTTTTTCTTTTTAAATAAGTTACACTTTATAATTTTCGTAATATTTATTTTTACAGCAAGGTACTAATTTTTCTTTTGTATGTGAGGAAGGAAACGGTCAAGCCATTATGGCTCTGGCTCAAAGCGCCCTTCGGACTGGAGAAGCTGCAGCTAGAGCAGAGGAAGAAGAGAGTGAGAGTGAGGAGGAAGAGGAGGGCGCAGAGACGCAGACACCTGCAGTCAATGACTCCTCTCATCTCCTCGCTGGCCTTCCCCAAACTCTCATTCACAAATCATCCATGTCTTCTTGATGCAACTTTTCTCTATCACTTCATTGAATCTTTTCAATTCACTCGTGCCTGTAAACCTCTCTCTCTGTTTTGCTCATCTTCTTCGAAATTTGTTTGTCTAATAATTTAAAGGCGTTAATAAAACTTAATTTCATATTGAACAAATAAACAAGTACATTGAAGCCAGATTCGATTATTCGTTTTAAACAAGTGGATTCGTGTAGTTAAAAATGTCGAAACAGTTCGAAAATGACGAATCTTGAAAGATTGGTCAAGTCCATTTCGTTAACTCTTTTTCGAAATAAGCGGTTGTCTTCCGCTGCTCTCTGATCTTTTCTCTTCCACCAAAGCGATTATGCCCACCAGTCTTCACAGTTCTCAATACGAGGTTTCCTTTTTTACTTGATTCTAATGAATGAAATATAAAAAAGTGCGTAAATGCTGAAGCTGCTAGAATTGAGGTGATAATGACTGACGTCTCCTTGTTCCGACGAGTGAAAAAGGCAGCGAATTCGGCTCTTCTCTCTGAAGAAGACAGCGGAGATGCCATTCAAAGGGTCAGCCACGCTGTCAAGGAACTTCTTCTTCAGGTATTCCTTTCGTCTTCTGTGCATCTACTAGAGCTATTTCTCCTCTCTCAATCTCTCGCTTTCCCTCATTCTCTCCTCATTCTCCTTCCTCTCCTTCCTTTCTCTCTCTGTCTTTCTCTCTCTCTCTCTTTTTCTCTCTCTTCTCTATAAATTTCAGAGTGCGGAATGGAGAAGTGGTGGCTGGGTGGTAGTGGTGGGCCGTGATATGGGAGGAGACATCAGCTGGTCGTCTTCATCTGGTGGTGGTCTCTTCATGCTGGGAGACTTGGCGGTCCTCTTCTTCCGTTGCCATCCCCTCAATTCCCTCCCTGGCTAAGCCACTTATTCCCACCACTTCAGCCGCCTTCTTCGAACTGCTTCGTCTACTTCTATTCCATCTTTTCTTTTCTTGCTATTCCTGTTTGATTGAATGAATATCAACAGTCGTTCATCGCCTTCTGAAAGGCAAGCTGAGAGTGAATGCGATTCAAATGGTTGAGTAGAGAATTCCACACAACTTTTTGCATGAGGCGGAATTCTTCCTTCCCGAATAAAGTTGTCTCCTGAGTGTTGAATCTTGCCATTCTTAGGATTACTTGTCTCTTAAAATGCTTCAAATCAAGGGCCAACATTCATGAATTCCACCACCGAGTTGAACCTCAAAATTCATAGTAGAAACGGGGAAAACACATAGATTGTAAAGTCATTCTAGGAGCAGCGCGAAATAATATGGACGGCCGAAACCGCCGTTAAAATTAAATGAAGTGGTGTTAAATTAAATTTTTATATCCTCAATGTGGAGAAGAATGTGTGAGATAGAAACCAAATGACTGGATAGCCAAGTCTGTTTTTGAGAAGGTTATTTTGTATTGAAAGAGGGTGGAGTGCAATGGAAATGCACATTTAAACTCATTATTATCGAATGCGTACAGATTAGTAAGGGATTGAGAGAATTAAGGAGGAATCCGCTTCATCCTTGGCACCAACTTCGTGGACGGTCGATGTTGTCTGTATGTACATACATACATATGCACATATGTATGTATGTGCGTCCCGATAAGAACCTCTCATGACAACCCACCATTATCTTGATTTTTATATATTCATCGATATTATCACTCGGTATCAATCGTTGAAAGACAGCTGTGATAGAGAAGAATGCAGACGGAATGGTTCATAGAATCTGAAGAGATCAAAAGGGCATAGGTACATACATATGGTGTGTGCGAAAAAATTGAAGACAATAATCTATACAGGAAAAGTCGATAAATAAGAATTATGTCGATAAATATACGCAATCTATGTCAGGATTGCGAGCTTACGAACTCGAAGAACCCGTTGAATCTTCCAATATTCCCTATGAAAAAGTGTCTGAAAGAAGCAGAGCAGAGAAATGAACGGGAGCTAGGATTGGAGAGTCCCCTCTGGCGGCAGAAGAACTCCGGGCAGGACGAGGCGGCTGACGCACTTGCAGTCGTGTACGAAGATGTTCCCGAAGTCTTGACAGCGGCCGCACCAGCCAAGGCCAAACACGTCCTCAAGAAAAATCTCCCTTGGAAGCTTAGAATTAAACGGCTTATTACACATCTGCATACCTAAAGAAATACCAGTATGATATTCAATGAACATTTTTTAAATTGTTACCATTTTTAAAACAATTTTTTTGATACGAGAAGACAGGCTGGAACCTTGCAAGTGTTGGTTATGATGTCGAAACCGCAGCCGAGCTGCTCAGGCGAGATGTTGTTGCCAACCGCTTGTCCGTTGGGAGGGACCAGCTGGGGCCCTCCAGCTACGCCGAACACGAAAGAGGTCTGGCTGGCGAAGGAGGGAGGCATGATCAGGGGAGAAAGAGTAGCGGACGGAGAGTTCGGAAGAGGAGGGGATGGAGCGGCTCCCAGGAGAAGAGGCGGAGGAGTCTGAGCATTCTCTCATGCATTCGTTATTTTATTATTGCAATAATTTTTAGTATTTTCTTTTCTGACTCTTTTCCGATGAACTGACTTACCATACAACCAAAGAAACTGCAAAAGCAAAGGAGAGGAGCAACCCAAAGGAACAATTATTCACCTGAGGATCAGAGGGCACGACATGACGAAGTTTATGAGAGGCCGTGATGGAAAAGGTGTGAGGAGAGCGAGGGGAGTCCTCCATCCAATTGGCGGGGGGCGTGGCCGAGGTGGTGGTGGAGGCCGCAGTTGTCGAAGTGCTTCTTCTCTCGTCCAGACCCGAGAAGTTCCGCACTTTCATGGTGGTCCTGTCGAGTGAGAGGGCCAGTTCAGAGGCCTCCGCCAGCACTCGCGGGTCTTCTTCCAACTTCTTCTCAATTCAATACTCATCTTTTTGTCTTTGTAAATGTGCAAATAGAATTCAATAGAAACCAAGAGAGTCGAAAGATGAAAGATGCAAAAGATAACGATGTCGAAATATGTATGTACATAGGCCACAATACACGGCTTTCAGTGATTCATTAAATACCTTGTTATGGCTCCTCTGATCATAGGAGTTAGATGTGGATGATTCGTAGGCTGACGGGTTTGGAGTGGAGTGAAGTGAATGTGTGGGGAAAGCATGGACACGGAGTCCCTGGAAGGTGCCTGAGGCACGTGACAACTGCTGTTGGTCACCTGTAAAGGTACATACGTTTTCGTAGCATTTCACCGGTTACAGTTGCCGCAATATGAATTTATTTATATTTTACTTTTGTAATTCGGTAATCCAACCGTAATAGTAGACTTGTTGAATGTTACGGGAGGCTCTCCTGCCAGTCTTGACAATGCGAGCGAAAGCATGCGGCACAGGAGGGGCGTACGCGAGGGAAGCGGAAAGCCGCGTCCGAATCAACGCAGCATCCGCTTCTGCCCTCAGACTCGGCTCCGCCCAGTGGCCACTGACAACTTCTACTCTTCCAAGGAGAAACAGGAAAGGAGTTCAATGATGACCTTTTGATTGTTGAAGGCTGCCTGGCCTTAGCGAGGGAGAAGAGAGCCAGACACAGAAAGAACAGCAGACATTTTGTCCGTTGCCTCCATCGCATACTCAAGGACTCAAGTTCTTCCACAAATACAGTCAATTTGGCACCATTGCATCTTCCTCTTTTTTCTGAGAGTTTACCACTTCAATAGCAGGCTGCCGAGAAATATGCGAGCAAAGTAAGAAAAGAAGGAATGAAACAGAGTGAAGCGTGATAGGGGGGAAGGGGAGATCGGCTAAGGCCAACAAAAGAAAACCTAAAGTTCTCATTGGTTTAAGAGAGCGTCTCTGTATGCCTCCAGTAGGGCGTGCCCCAGATCCAGACGTTGGATTTCGAATGTGAAAACATAGTCGGGCATGGCACTGGGCATCAGTAACAATATTAAATGGCAAAAAAGTTTTTTCAAAAAATATTTTTCCGTGAACAGGTAAAAGTATGGATAATTTCTGAATTGATGTATCTTTCTTCAAACTCAATATTTTTCAATTTTCTTTTTTTTTAGCGGAATCAACGTTGGATTCTGAACAAAAACAGCCCAGGTGTCTCAGTCAACTATTTCATTTTCACATCGAAAAATTACTTTTAATATTTGAATTTGACGGCAAAGTACCTTATACTCATTTGTGTGTGGGTGTTATATCTCAAAATGTAGAGCATTAAAAACTGTATAACATATATTCTTTTCGCTTCGCGTACACTACCCCTAAGGGGTGGAAAATAGGTTCAAATATGGGTGCCTCGGATATGTAGGATTCAAGGAATGCGTGAAAAGAAGTTAAATTCTTGTTGTAACATAAAATGAACCATTTCATTCGATTCAGCACGTGCTTCTTTTCAAAAAAGCTTTACATTAAAGTTTCATAAAATTATCATCTTCCATGAAAAAAACCCATTTTTCGATTTTTCAGCCATTCTCCGAAAATGACCTAAAACTATTCGAATCGCTGTAGTTTCAATTATTTCAGCGAGAACAGAATGCGGATAGTACTATTCAGTACGCGACAAAATTCTATACAACATATATCCATTACATCTGGATATGACGTCCCTACGAATTACAGTATCGATTTTCCAAAGGCCGTCGCGCCCAAACTGACAGAACCGCATTTGGTAACTTTTCTTGAAATTTTAATGTTTCTTACTCATCCAATATATCATTCTGCTCCATTCAGCATACTGAATTCAGAACAGATGTTTATTTTGCAGATTTCCCGAGTTTGATTTCATCAATTCTGAATGTTGCACTTTTTTGGTTCCTTTTCGTATCTTTAAAATGTACGAAAAAGGCAATGAAACAGATCCGCCAGTTTTCGTTAGTAGTTGTTGAGCCGACTTGGGTAATTAAACCTTTATTTCCATAATTGAAGAAATAATCAAATCAAAAACTGAAGAACTGTGTGTGTCTTCCAACTGTTCTCCTGACGCTTAAATATTGGTTCACCAACAAAACATAATACTTAGGGAATATGTGATTGTTGGAGAAAGAAAAGAGAGAAGCGAAACTGAATATGATTCATTGTCTGGAATTGGGAAAAGCGGAATGCGTTCAATCTTATCAAAACAACAGAAACAGAGGAAATTGCTTGTGAATCATTTGCGATGCCGAAGACTAGTTATGAGGCCTCGAGTTGTTTTCTTTGCGATAAGAAATGGGCGAGAAGGCAAAAAAAGGCGAATGATTCACTATAACGCCAAAGGCTAGACATGAGGCGGCTGGCTTGCTTTCTCTTTACGATCTTTTGGTTTCTTACATTTGGCGCGATTGCGCACATTTCTAATTTCGGCATTCGCCGACACTCGGGGGGCCAAATAAATGTCTAGAAGCAAAGTTTCAAAAGCATTGAAACTATGACAAATGAGGACAGCATCATTACTACTGTGAATTCAAGATTTTCTTTGATTAAGGCTATGAAATTGGATTTGAATTCCTTCAGTTGACTGAATCTTGAGTTGGAACCTTGGATTGTGTTGTCAGAGAGTAGCGTCTCGAGTTGCCCTTGAATTTGGATCGCTGTGCTTGAGACTCCGCAGCTGAGGTTGCAATCCTCATTCACTTGAGCGCTGGTGGCTTGGAAAACGGCTATTCTCGTTGTCGCATCTGGAGAGCATTGTATTGCGATTGCCAGACCGCTCTTGCAGTTCAGATGCCCGATGATATGGTCGTTTGCACTTGTGCAAATGTACGACATTTGTGCTCCAGTAGAGCAACTGTGGCATCCTTGCAACTTGCTGAAAAGTAGTTCACATTTGTCGCTTTCTTGGATTTGGGCAAATTGGAATCCTTCGATTGTGATTGAGACGTCGGCGACCGCCTTGAACGCCATTGCTTGGATCGTTGTCCCTTCGGCTTCAAGCCAAAGACTACCTGATCGCTGTGGTAGCGGTCGTTCATGCAGAGCCTTGGTCGTTGCTGCTCCTGTGGGGCATCTGCATGATACTTGGTCGTCGTCTATTAGATGACATTGGCATGCATTTGGATCGAGTTGGCATTGTTCGAGTTCGTTTGGGTTGCACTTGAATTGTTCAGCCTCTCGAACTTCTTCTTGGGTCAGCCTTCCGATCTTCGTGCCGTCAAATACGAAGGAATCGACTAGACTTGGCATTGGCGGGCTGACCACGTAGTTGAGTACGACCTTTACTCCTTGCACCGTCTCGCTGAAGCCGTTTGTCATCTTGAGCGTCCTTGTTTCGGTGCTGTTGTTTGTCGAGATGTCGATTTTCAGGGTGACGACGGCTAGGAAGGAGTTGCATGTGAATACTTCGTGTACTCCATTTTCTCGAGGTCGTGCTACTGAGCGGTAGAATGTGCAGGCAGAATTGCATGACAGGCAACCATTCCACAAGCATCCTGACGATGGGAGGCAGCCTGATACTCCTGGTAGGTCATTCAGTGTTCCGAGCTCGGTGATTGATTGGTTTGGGCTGATTGTGCGGCAGCGGTCTTCTACACAACTTCCGGAGGATGAGCATCTCTTAATCGAGGTGGTGTCGATGTCAACAGCTTTGGTGTAGAAGTGGGAAATCTTCTCGCATCTTAGAGCGATCTTCTGGATAGACGCCTCAATTGTGGCTGCGGCACGTCCTTCTTGATCTTTCACCTGGAGACAAAGTGTTCCACCAGTTGCTGCTTCCTTGAAATTGCTGACTGCCTGACTGCTGCAGCTCGTGATTCCAGCTATCGTCTCGCAAATCTCTTCCGATGTGGAGATGACGACTGAGTGGTCGCATGCATGGCAGATGGTAGTTGCTATGAAGAGGATGGTGAGAAGCGGGACGGCTTCTCGCTTTCTCGTGAAAGTGACCGGCTTGACGCGTCTTTCATCTGTTCGTTTCCACCTTGCCTGGCTTCGACAGAAGGTGGCAACCTTCCCAGCGGCGAGAAGAACTTTGCGGATCACTTGACATCCTTTGCAGAGGCAAGTGGCAACTTTGAGAAGTGCACAGAGGATTGTAAGGATGAGGTACGAGCAGGCGATGACGGCAGCGATGGTAAGCTTTGGTATACAGTGTGGATTTCTCACTGCCTCCCAGCAAACTGTGCACTCGATGCGCTCACAGAATGCGCCTGCTTGACAGTCGATCTGCTTCTCGAACACGACGACTTCCTTCTTGTACATCTTCACTGTTACCTTGTATGGGCTGGCGATGATGTTGTGCGGCAGTGCAATTTCTTGCTGTTTTTCTGGATCTTCGATCATGGCTTGATAGGCAGCTGCTTGGAGGTTGATCAGGCGGACATTGTTGCCTGTCGCGTAGACACCGCCCTTGGTGCATATGATTGAGCAGTTAATGCACGTTTCTGTATTCTCTGCTTCTCCGTAGACGGTTCTCTTGAGCGAACCCCATTGTCGAACTGCGACGGGACCTTCCTTCGTGGCTAGCATCGCGATGGGTGCCTTTGGTAAGAAGCAGAAGGCGGTGCCGTTCTCATCGCAGTTGAATTCCGTGCAGTACTCAGGTGTGCCAGTTTTGGTGCCTTCACCGATGCAATGGCTTCGACTGATCTCGGGGAAGACGAGCTTCATCTCCTCGAGTGGATGGTAGCTGCCATCGTACAATTCAACCTGCAGTACTGTTGTCTCGATCGGCGTTTGAGAGCATTTTGGAGACGGCTTCCCCGAGCAATACTTCGGTCGCATGCTGTCCAGAGTGCTGCGGACCTTGTTGTTTTTGGCTGTGGAGTTGGCAGTATATGTGCCTTGGTAGAAGGAGCATCCAGAGGCCCATTTTTCACAACTGCACTTGGGGCCGCACATATCTCCAGTTTCTTTTCGAAGTGCGTTGCCTGGACACTGACGGGAAATGTGGCAGATGCGTCCGTCTGGTCCTGAGAACGCGGCGTAGCCGTACTCCAGACATTCGTCGAGGAAAATAAGATTGGATGGTACTGGTGCCTTGTCATTTGGGCATCTTCGTGCGAGTCCTCCAGTTGCCAGAAGCAGAAGTATCAACATGCTTACCACTGCTTTCTTCACAGTTGATCGAAGGTTGTACGGCGTTGAGTTTGGTCTTGCCTTTATTACCGGTTTGTTCTTCCTCAGTTGATTGTTTGATTTGAAATATCGCTGCTTGTCATCTCCACTTCCTTTGTCCTTTGGATTTGGTTTTAGTTGAGAAAGCTTTGTGCGCTCTTCTTCTTTGTCATTTTCTTCGCCATTGTCGTTTTCATTCTTTTCGAGATGTAGGAGATGAGTTATGCTTCTCGTTAGCTGGCGTCCACTTGCAGTTTGCACTGTTGCGCTGCGTATTCGCCCATCGTTGCCTGGGTGAAGTGCGACAATCCTTCCGAGTGGCCATTCGTCCCTCTTCTTCAGCAGATCTGCGATGATGACGACATTTCCGATGTTCGGTGATTGCTTGGCTCTTATCCGATCTTGTTTCATGAACTTCTGATGCTGTTCACGGAGGGCCGGAATGTAGTGCCTGATCCAGATCATCCAGAATCGGTCAAGAAGCTCATTTGTTGTCGCCCATGCTTGTAGAAGCTTCTTCTTCGAGTCGTCTTCGTCGTAGTCGTCGACTTCGAAGTCAGGTGCTTCTGTCTTGGCGAGAGGTTGCATAAGATCTTGAGGACGCAAGACTTCGCCCGTCTCTCCGACTTGGATGAGAGGTCTGTTGTTTAAGATAGCCTCAACCTTTGTCAGAAGTGTCTGCATCTCGTCTTCTGTCAGCTTCTTTCTTCCAATTGTGGCCTTGATGGCCTTCTTGACTTCTTGTACTAGGCGTTCGTACAGCCCTCCCTGCCATGGTGCACGTGGAGTGATGAACTGCCATTGAATCTGCTCCTTTGCTGCATAAGCTTCAACGAGTGCTCGCTCTGCCAGGACGAAGTTTGATCCATTGTCGGAGATTATCTTCCGTGGACGGCCTCTCCTTGAGACGAATCTTGAAATTGCATTGATTGCTGATTCTGCCGAGAGATCTGGAACCAGCTCCAGATGCACTGCTCTCGTTGATGCACATGTGAAGAGAGCTGCCCATCTCTTTTCGTCCTTGCCATTCACGAGTGCACAGAGTGGTCCGAAATAGTCTATGCCAGTCGTGGAAAAGGCTGGTGATCTCGTGACTCGTTCCTTGGGAAGGGCTGCCATCTCTTCTGCTCGATATGGTGCTGCCTTTCGCTTGCGACAACATCTGCATTCATGGATTGTTGACGTTGTAACTCGTCTTGCTCTGTTGATCCAAAAGGATTCGCGCAGGCTTGCCACTGTGTTGGCGACATTGCCATGTGCACATCTTTCGTGGGCATCTTGAATCAGAAGTCGCGCCAGATTTGACTTTGAGTCGACGAAGTACGGATGTTTTGCGCTTGGCGGCAAGTCACTGTTGCTGAGTCGTCCATGGCACTTCCAGATGCCATCACTGTCCTTCTTGAGATCCAGATTTGCTTGGAGATCCTTGTCTGGAGGATGACTCCGTCCCTCTTGTGCTAGTAGCAGCCGGACTGCATTTGTTCGTTCTCTTGCATCGATCACTTCGGAGGTTGGCTCCTCTTTCAGCCATCTCGTCACCGGTTCCTTACCGGTCTTCTTCAATGCTTGCCTCGCGAAGCGGAGAATTTGGGCCGTTGAGTTGATCAATCTGTTCAGGCTGCTGAATCTGGTTGTGTCGATGAGGACGTTCTTGTCTTGCTTCGTCACTGCTGCCACTGTTACTGTCGTTTCGTCGTCTTCCTTTGCGAGCTTTGGCCATTCCTCTTCCTCCTTGGAAAGGAAGTTTGGCCCATTCCACCATAGCCTTGCTCCCTTCAGTTCTTCCAGGGTACATCCACGCGATGCTAGATCGGCGGGGTTTTCTGTTGTGTTGACGTATCTGCATTCGTCGATTGGCTCGTTCAGAATTGAATTGACTCGATTTGCAACGAATCGGGGCAGCTTCTCTCCCTTATCCGTCTTTAGCCACGACAGGACGCACTTGCTGTCGCTCCAGAGCAAGGTCTTCTGTGGTTGAATGTGTAGCTCTCGTTTCACGAACGTGGCGAGCTTTGACCCGATCTGCGCAGAAGTCAGCTCCAGCCGCGGAATTGTTACCTTGTCCGCCTTCTCGGATCTTGGAGTCACGCGCGACTTTGCGAATACTGGTACGACCTTGTATCCGTGCTCAGTTTTGGTCCGAAGATAGACCACTGCTCCGATTCCTGTGGCGCTTGCATCAGAGAAGACATGGATTTGAGTTGTCTCGTTGATCTCAATTTGTCGTTCGATGGTGACTTGCTGGTTGAGAAGGTCCTCTGAGAGTCTCTGCCATTCCAATTGATCGTCTGCTTCCAGCGTCTGCTTCCAGTTGTATTTTGCATTCAACTTCTGGAGGAACTGGCGAGCGGGAAGTACGGCAGGGCTAATGAGACCACAAGGATCAAAACCTGCGGCTACTTCAGAGCTCACAATCGTCTTTGTCGTCACTTCTCCGCGCTTTCTTCCTGACTTGATTGTCAGAGTGTCTTTTTCTGTGTCCCAGACTAGACCGAGGAACTTGGCTGTCTTTTCTGCAGGTTCATCTGCGAATTCCTCGTGGACAGCTTTGTTGTTGCAGGTGAATTCTCTGAGCACCATTCTTCGTTTGGCAAGAATTCGTTTGGCTTCTTCGCATTTTGATTTGGCTTCTTCTGTTGTCTCCGCGAAGAACATGAAGTTGTCGGCGTAGAGGTTGGCACGTAGTTCCTTTGCGAGTGGGCTGTCTTCTTCGTTAAGGAGGTTGTCGAGGCTGGCTGCGAGGAGAAAGGGAGATGCAATGACTCCGAAGAGCACTCTGGTGAATCTCAACTCGCGGATGTTGTCATCCGTGGCCTCCTTGCCAGGATCCTTCAGCCAGAGAAACCTTGTGACATCTCTATCTTTCTCGTGTAGCCCCAGTTGCAGGAAAGCCTTTTGAATGTCCGCTGTCACCACAATCTTGTGGCATCGCATTCGGAGGAGCATGCCCGTCAGATTTGCAATCATTGACGGTCCGGGAAACATGCTTTCGTTTAGAGATCTTCCCCGTGGACCTGCTGAAGCATCAAAGACGATACGCAATTTCGTCGTCTTCTTGGCTGGATTGTACACCCCATGGTGCGGGATGTAGTGAATGAGGCGGTCCTCATCTGGAGTCGCCCTTGGAACTTCTTCGACAATTCCAGCTTGGAGTTGCTCCTGGATGACTTGATCGTACATCTCTAGACGACCTTGTTCCTTCAGATGTCGAAGGTTTGACTTCAGCCTTCCAAAGCAAAGGGCACGATTGTTGGGAAGTTGTGGCTGCTCAGATTTCCATGGCCATCCCACCACGACTCTCCCTTCGTCTCCCGGCTCGTTGGATATCGTCATGGATTCTTGGAACTTTCGTTTCGCCGTTTCGTCATCCTGTTCCCATGGATCGTCGTAAATGCCAAGACATTCGAGGCTGTGCATTTCTCGCATGAGATCGTCGAGTCTCTTCTCAGCCGCAGTCTTCTTCGTTGACTTTGTCGGAGCCGCGCCAGTGATTGCTGCGACTACTGCCGTTCCTGTTGCTAGCTTGCCAAGTGTTGTTTTTAAGAGGGTCAGTCCGGACGGCAGTGTTTGTTCCTTCTCTTGGACTATCTCCCAGAAGTAGTCGCTTCCGATGAGCATTGATGGAGTTGTGAGTTCTCCCTTCGGCACTTGCTTCTCGAATTCTTCAGGAGTGACACTCTGGACGCTGCCGATGATCGACTTCACGCTCTGCACTTCTATCTGCAGGATAGATCCGTCCTCTTGTTGCATGCCGATTTTGAAGAGTTGGCTTGGAATGTCGGTTGTCTGGGAAGAAGCGAAGGTGGTTACCACAATCCGTTTTTCTTCTTCAGGTTGCAGCTTCAACATGTTGGCTGCTTCCTCGGAAATGAAGGAACTTTGACTTCCGGAGTCCAAAAATGCTGTTGCTTGAATCTCCTCTCCCGTCTCCAAGTTGATGAGGCACACTGGTGCCGTGAGTAGCACGACATCTTTCTCCTCTCTTGTGACTGCTGCTGTTACGTTCGGTGCCTGCCACGCGGGTCTGTTATGGATTGGTGGTTTGTTGTTTGAGCAGATAGAAGAGTGATGTGAGCTGTCGCCACACTGCCTACATCGAAACTTGCTGGTGCACTCGGTTGACATGTGTCTGTTGCTCAGACATTTGAAGCAGAGCTTCTTCATCTTGGCGTGTTCACGGCGTTCCTTGGCTGTTTTGTATTTGTCGCAAGCAGTTTCGAAGTGCGAATCGCCACAGAGGCGGCACTGCTTGCCTACCTTCATTCTTGGCTTTATTTCCGTCTTCTGGAACACCGATTTCCTTTCTTGGCCTCTTGCATTGATTGTCACTGCATTGACCTTGACTCGGAGTTGATTCTCGATCTCACTGACGGCTCGTCTGTCCTTGATTTCCTCTTGGCAGAACTGGAGCATCCGCGTGACGTTCCAGCTCTCCTGTCGTGTCTGTGTTCTTCTCTTCTCGCGAACACAGCTTGTTAGAAGCCAGGAGGGGAGCCGTTCTTGGATTGCCATTGCCATTTGTTCGTGCTCGATGTCCTCTCCCAACTCTCCCAGCTGCCGACAAATCTTCGTCATTTCTCTTACTGCAACTTGCGTGTTTGCAATGGATTCGTCGGGTTTGCTTATTCGCCTAAGCATTGCATGTAGCCTTGATTTGTTTAGCATCGTGTCTCCGTACTCCTCTTCCAGGGTCTTGAGCACGTCCGAGTACGCACCTTCCACGATTGTGTACCCTGCGACCACATCCTTTGCCCTTCCAGTGATGCAGCTCATGAGGTAGCGGAGCTTATCGATGTCAGTGAGAGGTTGGCTATCGATTGAGGCACGGAATAGCTGGATGAAACTTGGCCACTCAGTGGCGTTACCATCGAAGCTTGGTAGCGTTTGGACCGGCAGTCGCGGCGAGAGTAAATTGAAACCATTGACTGACTCATTGTTTGTTCGAGTGGCGGCTTGTTGGTTGGCGGCTTGTTGGTTGACTGCTGCGGGATTGGCATGATGGCTTTGTTCTGCAGGATTGTCTTGACCTTGACTTGGTGGTTGCAACTTCCCTGTTGCTACTTGCAGCATTCGTTCGTTTGATTTGAGACGGATGAGGGCGTCGAATGCCTTGCTCATCAGGGCATCGGTGCCGTCGACGCCTTGCTCACGTTGTTCCTTGTCTTGTCTTGCTTGCTCTTGCTGCTCATCGGGCAGCCTCAAGATGAATTCGTCGTACTCGCTCAAGGTCTTGGTCAGCTCTGCTCGCATCAGCTCCAATGAAGCGATCAGGCAGCATGTTGTTTTGAGCAGCTCGTTCTTGCCGCTCTCGTCTTCTGGATCGACTTCGAAGTCGGTGTTTTCTGCTTCTGCGATCTTTTTCTTGATCTTTGAAATGACGCCCATCAGCGACGATCGTATGGTCGCCGCCATTTGTAGTCTAGCGGCCGCCCTGATCGGCCTCTGAGCTCGTGACGTGGTACCGGTTGTTCGCTCCGATTCGACGCACCACTTGTTGAGCCGACTCGCACTCAAACTTGGGTAATTAAACCTTTATTTCCATAATTGAAGAAATAATCAAATCAAAAACTGAAGAACTGTGTGTGTCTTCCAACTGTTCTCCTGACGCTTAAATATTGGTTCACCAACAAAACATAATACTTAGGGAATATGTGATTGTTGGAGAAAGAAAAGAGAGAAGCGAAACTGAATATGATTCATTGTCTGGAATTGGGAAAAGCGGAATGCGTTCAATCTTATCAAAACAACAGAAACAGAGGAAATTGCTTGTGAATCATTTGCGATGCCGAAGACTAGTTATGAGGCCTCGAGTTGTTTTCTTTGCGATAAGAAATGGGCGAGAAGGCAAAAAAAGGCGAATGATTCACTATAACGCCAAAGGCTAGACATGAGGCGGCTGGCTTGCTTTCTCTTTACGATCTTTTGGTTTCTTACATTTGGCGCGATTGCGCACATTTCTAATTTCGGCATTCGCCGACAGTAGTTATATGTATGTAAGTTCTGGTACGTTTTTTCATGGTCTGTTTAGCAAGTGTCGGGTGGCTAGACAGACATATCTTAGAGATGAATGAAGTGCGATACCCTAGTCACACTTCAATTAGAGCCATTATGAGCAAGGCATTGCCAAAGAGAATAAATTGTGTCTAGTACAATAATTACTACGAGCAATTGAAGGTGAGGCGGTGCCTAACAACGAGCGAACTAAGTGAGAGACTGAAGTGCTGTGCCGAAGATTAATTGGGCAGTATATATAGCAATTTTGGCATCTTCTTATTCACAGCAATCAAACTTATAATCATGCCTTCAACACTGTTCAGAGAATAGTGAACTGTTCTTTGCCTTCTTTTTTCTTTCACTATAAATACATTTCTCGCATTTTCATACATATGTATGTATGTACATATATTTGTCTCCATTTAGACTGAATGCGCTTACTTCTTCTTTTTCTGCTGTTCCTCTTCGAATTTCACGCATATCCCTTACACCGGAGCAAACGTGGAGGGGATGACGTTCTTCCACCTCATGATGATGTGAAGATTCCGTCGCTGTCAGTCGAAGAAGACGTGCGTTGTTATTTCTCCGTCCTCCGCAAGACAACTGAGGAGACATACGAGCGTCCTGCCGTGTCTCGAGTGAGCACCAACTGCCAAGGCGCAAAGAGAAAGTTAGAGTGGGATTTGTGAAAGGCTTTTCATTTATTATTTTTTTAGAATGCGTGAATTGATTGACCAAGAAGCAACCAACTCTCTTGGAACAACTAATCTTCTTGATATGATATTAGCGAGAGGCGCTGGAGAATTCGACTATAATTACGAAAACGAAGCTGAAGTAAATTTATATAAACGTAATAGCTAATTAATTCGGTTACGTTTTCTTCAGATTGGTTCAGTTGGCGAGAGATACATATGTGACAAACATATAAAGGAACTCGGAACTGATTGGTACGCTAACCAATTCTACCATTTCAAGCGTAAGAAGGGGACGACAAAGAAGTTGTGCTCGCTGCCTCCACCGTATTCACAACATGAATCAGCCGACGGTCGTCCTTCTCCTCCAGTGGTATCGGGAAGCACAGTTGTTGAGAAAAATGAAGCTAGAGCAGCCTTAGCAATGGATCATGTCCTACTTCATATCGGATTGCGTTAGTTCTTTCGTGCCTAAATAGGCGAAGAATAATAGCTATCATTTCAGCTGTATGTCCGTCTCATAAAGAAGAGCTCGAAAGAGACAGGACGCAGAAAAAAGTGCAAGAATCAGGGCACTCATTCGACCCTCCTCTACTCGAGCGTCGTTTCTCTAAAACGCCCGACGTTATCACTGAAAACGTTCAAGAGTATCCCACATGCTCTCAAGAAGACGATACGTCGTACATGCCGCGCCATGAAGGACCACCGATGAAACGCACTGTATCAACAGCCTCGGAATCTGCAAAGCAGACATTCAACGCCTTCCTTAAAGCAATCGGGCAAGGGAAGATAATACGGCGCATGGATTTCCGAGATCTTGCGGAAAGGTCCCAGAGGAGAAAAGCGCAGTACTTGCGGAGTGCTTTCGAAGTGGTATATGAGATAGTAGCTCCCGATTCTCCCGAAATGCTTAAGAAAATGATAGTTTCCCCAGACCTGGAGGAGCTCTACGAGCGAGAGAGAACTGACAAATACGATGCCCTGATGAAGTCCATAAGGTCCCGGTTTCTCAATGCGGATTCCCGAGTTGAAAAGCTTCATCTGCTCTCACTGGTCACACCACTTCTGGGCCTGGCTGAAGTGCAGCGTTATATACCTGGCTTATCAGAGTATTTCTATACAAAATCAAAGCGTCTCGCATATCGCGGAGGAAAGGAAATCTCCAAGGATCTAAAACGAAAGAGGTATACACATGAGCAAGTGAATCGCTTCGTCGAATTTATTACCAGGTTTGTGACCGGGTTTGAAATATATTTTACGAGTTAAACATAATTGGACTTTTCAGCTTCAAAATTTCGACTAGCCTTCCGTTCGGAACACGATCCTCGAAGCTCTCGGATGGAAGTCTGATTGAATATCCAAATGTTCTCCGACAACATAGCGCAACAGAGATAATTGAGCTCTATAAGCGGTAAACGTTATTATTCCTTGCAATAACATCTGCCGTTGAAAATTTTATACTTTATTCAGAGATCTTGAAGAAACTGACGAGGTTTATTTGATGATGTCACCAGCAACTCATTATCGAATTCTGTCTGCTTGTACAGCATCTACCCGAAAGAGTCTCCATGGAGTAGATTTCTTTGTGGCCGAAGCAATGGAAGTCGGTTATTAATTATTTACACACAAAAATTATCAATTTATTCTCAGGCCTTCGATGATGCTCTTGCATTGCTTGAAAGCTTAAAGGCTGATGGCGATATCGACGAATACTGGTTCGGATCGCTCAGGATCAAGATCTTGGAAGTAAAGCAATATCTAAGAACAGACTACAAAGTCCACATCAAGCGAAAATCAAGAATAGGGGACCACTGCATCCAGCACGGATTGAGCGATCCCCAGACTCCTGAGTATGCAAACCCTTGTGATGGAGCAGAGGATGAAGACGAACATATGCACAACCTTATTTGTGACCGATGTGAGCTATTGAAGGTTAGGAGAAAATTTTTTCCAAGACACAGAGTACAAACTTCAGATTACGTTGGGTGATATTCGCGAAACCATCGCGGCTCTGATTTCGGCTGCATCTCCAAGAACAGAACGCCGGAAAAAATTGGATCGGAAACTCGCAGACTGGCATAGAATAGAGGAAGCCATAGAAAATCTCAAAAAGCATCAGCTTCGCGCCATCGCAAGTGAACACGACCGTGATTCCCTAGTCTCAAACTTGGGGAACGGCGAAGCTCTGATTACGCTCGATTGGGCGATGAAACTGCTTCCCCTCTTCGCACGTGAGAAGACTACTGATTATTACGCCAAGCGTGGAATTTCTTGGCATATTAGTCACGTTCTTGCCAGAATTAATGGCGAACTGACTCAGCATACTTTCGTTCACATTATGGAAGGAGATCTTCAGGTACGTTTTTCATATTACTTCTTATGATAGTACAGTCAAGGTGCCTATCTTCAGGACACAACTGCCGTTACTTCAAATATCGCTCATGCCCTCCTTGAACTATCTCGTGTTGGAATTAAGAAAGTTCATCTTAGGTCCGATAATGCCGGTATGTGATAATATATTCTTCATGTACGTAATGATCGTATTATTAGAAATGCTATTATTTTATCACTTTTTCTTTGCCAGGATGTTACAAAAGTAGCGCTACGATCGCCAGTCTGCATGACGTCTCAGCAAGAACTAACGTGGAGATCGCTTCGTACTTCTTCAGTGAGGCTCAGGCAGGGAAGTCGGCTTGCGATCGCTTCGCTGCAGTCGTGAAACGTAAAGTTCACGATTACGTGGACTCTGGACATGACGTCAAAAATGCAGACGAATTTTTTCAAGCTGTTCTTCATGGCAGTAAGCAACTGTCGGGACTATCTGTTTACGTCAGAACCCTGACAAATGCCAAAGCTTCGACAACGAAAATCCCCGGGATTTCAACCCTCAATACGTTTGTGTTTGAAAAAGAAGGAGTACGCGCCTACAGGCACTCTCGCATCGGCTCTGGAAAAGTTGTTCCATATTCCACAATGACTTCGAATGTCGTGTTTTCAAGCACCCGGAGGAGCGGAGGCAAACTCAACCACATGGTCGATTTCTGGTCGACACCTGGAAAGCGCATGCGCTCAGAAGAAAGCACAACCTGTGACCCACCGCTTGATTCGACTAAAGGCGATTGTGCAGCCGAAGACTCCGACACATGCGCGCTTGAGACATATCTGTTTCGGTGTCCCGAAGAGGCATGCATGTCTGAATTTCTCAGCTCGCACCAACTTGCGAGACACCTTCTCATTGGCAAGCATAACTACATCCCGGAGCGCTTCACTTTACGTGACATTTCCTTACAGTATTATACCTGTGCACTAGAAGGTGTTCAGGAGAAGCGTTTCTACCCTGAGGTGCAGGCCGCAGTTGCATCACTGCAGGTTTGATAACTCAAAGTTTCGCTGATGGTGAGAAGAACACGGAAAACGCTGTTCTCAACACATTTATAATTATATATATATGTATATATTTATATATAATGTATATATATCCTTTGCTTTAGGAAACTACTGAAAGCGGAAAGAAAACTAAGGAAGGATGGGCACTTCGTGACCGCAAGAAAGGGGAGCGACTTCCCGAACGCTCCAAGGAATTTATCAAGAATATCTTCGAAGAAGGGTGGCGTACTAAAGTAAAAACTGACCCTCGCGCCGCAGAGCAACGTATGCGAAACGCAGTGGACAGCCAAGACAAGCTGTTATTCGCACCACATGAGCTTCTAAATTATCGCCAAATAGCTTCCATCTTCTCACGCCTCGCTCAGCAACAAAAGAAAGTTAGGAAGAATAATCGCTGGATGCAGAGAACAAAAATATCTCTTATAGAACCCACCAATTCCGACTGAATCTGAGGAAACAGATGCGGTGCTCCAGGACCTGTTCACGCAAGAAGGAGACGAAGAGGAAGAATTTGAAACTGACCCGCAGTTTGACATCACTGCTGATCACAGGGTAATTGCGCATGCCCAAACCGAATTAGCTGAAGATGTGGAGAACCCATCGGAAACAACCGAAGGAACACATTTTAAAGATGAATTACGATAACAAAGCTTCCGATCTGCAATAATCAAACTTTTTTAGTTCGCAATTTGTCTGCTTAAAATTGTATGGCTAAAAATAACTGATTGCTGTTACTGGATTTCTATTTCAATATTATATGCGTTCGAATTTCTAAAAAATGTATTGGAAAGTGTGGTTAGAACTAGTTTTAAGAATAATGATAAATTCATTGAATATATGAGGACTTAACAATATATTCGGCACCACTTTGCAAGATCATATACCTATTTGGCACAGTGTCTGACAAACCGAACACAAAAGTACTGTAAGAGAATACTGTCTGACAATCCGAACACAAAAGTACTGTAATTTATACGTGATGTTTGTCATCATTCAATTGATTTCATTGTAATGAAAGCTATCTTATCTTGGTTATTGTACACGTTCAGAGTTTATTTAGTGTTCACAAAATGTGCGACTGCCCCCCTAACACGACATGTATGGAAGTCACGAGGTTTGAGTTCACCTGCGTGTGCGCGGATGGCTTTTCTGGAGTGATGTGCACACCTGGTAAGCAGAACAGTTTTTTTTACTAATTATACGCATTTGTTAGGCATTACATTCCACTTATTTTTTTCTTTCAGTCGACGACCACGGAGTATCTGCCAGTCTTTGCGTCATTTTCGCCGTTGTCGCCATCATCATTTTTCGTACATTTTACAGATACGAAAAGGAACCAAAAAAGTGCAACATTCAGAATTGATGAAATCAAACTCGGGAAATCTGCAAAATAAACATCTGTTCTGAATTCAGTATGCTGAATGGAGCAGAATGATATATTGGATGAGTAAGAAACATTAAAATTTCAAGAAAAGTTACCAAATGCGGTTCTGTCAGTTTGGGCGCGACGGCCTTTGGAAAATCGATACTGTAATTCGTAGGGACGTCATATCCAGATGTAATGGATATATGTTGTATAGAATTTTGTCGCGTACTGAATAGTACTATCCGCATTCTGTTCTCGCTGAAAGAATTGAAACTACAGCGATTCGAATAGTTTTAGGTCATTTTCGGACAATGGCTGAAAAATCGAAAATGGGTTTTTTTCATGGAAGATGATAATTTTATGAAACTTTAATGTAAAGCTTTTTTGAAAAGAAGCACGTGCTGAATCGAATGAAATGGTTCATTTTATGTTACAACAAGAATTTAACTTCTTTTCACGCATTCCTTGAATCCTAAATATCCGAGGCACCAATATTTGAACCTATTTTCCACCCCTTAGGGGTAGTGTACGCGAAGCGAAAAGAATATATGTTATACAGTTTTTAATGCTCTACATTTTGAGATATAACACCCACACACAAATGAGTATAAGGTACTTTGCCGTCAAATTCAAATATTAAAAGTAATTTTTCGATGTGAAAATGAAATAGTTGACTGAGACACCTGGGCTGTGTTTGTTCAGAATCCAACGTTGATTCCGCTAAAAAAAAGAAAATTGAAAAATATTGATGTTAAAGAAAGTTATGGGGACTTAAACTTTTTCCATACATTTGCATGCCCAGGCCACAAAAAAATTTTTATAACAAAATTGACCTTCTAATTTTCTTCATAGTGCGCATAGGTACCCCTGATAAAATTTTGGATAGCCAAATCAAAAATTTTTACCCCGGGGCAGGCCCCCATGGAGGGCTGCTTGATCCTTACAGAGAGGCTCTCTTAATCCGATGATGGATAACACGCAGAGAAGTAGGAAACGGTGGGAACAATCGAAAAGATAAAGGGAACGAAATAGAGAGCGAGGGAGAAGGTGAGAGATAATAAGAGTAAATGAATAGAGGCCGAATAAAAGGTGAGAAAGATAGCTTAGGGAGAAGGATCAGAGAGATGATGAGAGATATACAGAGAGAGAGAGAGAAAAGGAGTTAGGAAAAGTGACTTCATGCAACACATATGTATGTACATACATACATACATACAGCAATTATTTTGTGCCAAACTAATAAGGAACAACATCAGAGCTGATAAAAGATACAGAGACAAAAAATAAGGTGTTTTAAACTAAATTTGGTGTTATGCACAATCATAAAACCAGACAAGAAAGTAAAACAGTGATGCGGAACATCCGGAATTTTAAAATAGGAATTACTCCGACCATCAGTCGAAGAATGGAATGATAGAGAGGGAAGGGAAAAGCAAAGAGATGAAAAGGGTAGAGAAAAGAGAAAAAGGAATTACAAAGAGAAAAGAAAGTAAGAGAGGGAGAGAGAGGGAAATCAAGGAGCTATTGAGCGCTCACACGAAATCCAAGCACATGCCTGAGCGGGTTTCTAACCCACCGGCGGGAAGGGAATGAGTTGGTAAGGAGATTGAGGTAGCAGAGGAGATCAAGGGAGGAAGAAATAAGCACAGAGAGAGAGAATAGGAGAGAATGAGGAGATAAGAGGTAGAAGAAGAAAGAGAGAAGAGAATGAAGAGACGAGAGGAAGAAGAAGAAAGGGAGGGAGAAAGAGTGAAGGATGCTAAAAGAGACAAGCTTGCAGATTAGGTATAATGTTAGGTTGGAACAATGATTTGATCGTTCTTCGTACATATACACACGGAAATATCCACCGATTCAGCGGCCTATGATTTATAACCACTCACTTCCATCATATCACCTTTAATATAAACAAATAAATAAGCATCTCAACGAGCATTTAGAAATTACACAGTCACCTTTTTTATTCGTCAAATACCTATATATCATTCCTACTTGATTAGATCATGTGCTTGGCTTGCCTCATAATTTTCAAATACACACAGAAGAATGTATGAAGAACACCTTCAAAATACGAAATTGGGCTCGAACGATCCCTTTGAAGTGAAAGCGTGCGTGGGAAAGGAGAAAGGGAGTGTAGTCACTTTTCGTAGTGCGTAGTTTGAAGAGCGAAGAAAGGAGAACATAAGCACGATAAGAGAGCGACAAGTCACAATCACTTTTCATTCTTACATCTTTTATTTTCATCCCGACGTTCTTTGTATATCTACACTTTATAGAGAGAAGCAGATCAAGATGGCAGCAACGGTGAAGGCACGCCGGTTTGAAGGCAACGTCGCACTCGTTACTGCTGCGACGGCTGGGTAGGCATCTGCTCTCTCTCTCTCTCTCTCTCTCTCTCTCTCTCTCTCTCCATCGGCTCAGTAGCTCTCTGCCATCTCATCTCTCTCTTTCTTTCTCTCTCTCTCTCTCCATCGGCTCAGTAGCTCTCTGCCATCTCATCTCTCTCTTTCTTTCTCTCTCTCTCTCTCTCTCTCTCTCTCTCTCTCTCCCTTCCCTCTCTTCCCTTGCCTTCAGAATCGGCCTTGCAATCGCATCTCGCCTGGGACGGGAGGGGGCGTCGGTTGTGATCTGCAGTCGGAAAGAGCAGAATGTGAGAGATGCACTGAATCAGCTGAAGAGAGAAGGATGCTCTCGGGTGGAAGGAATGGCATGTCACATTGCGAGGGCAGAAGACCGCCAGAAGATCGTCCAATTCGTTAGCTTCACAACTTCTTTTGCCCAAGACACACAACCAAAGTGAGATTGATGTATGGGTGTACATAAGCGCAGCAACTACGTCACAGCTCATCCCATTCCGTTTTTTAAGCTACTCTCTCTCTCTCTCTCTCTCTCTCTCTTTCTCGCCGTGACCTCCTTGAATACTTAAAAATCTCTTCTCATGTAAACATTTTATTTATCAACAATCGTAGTGATTGATATCACTTAATAATAAATACAGACACTTGACAAATTCGGCCGTATTGACGTCCTCGTCAACAACCACGGAATCAACCCGATCTTTGGAGATATTCTGGATGTCGAGGTAATCTACTCTCTTTATACAATTTACATTCCACATTTGCAATGCAAATTTGAGGACTCGATGTGGGACAAGCTGTTCGAGACGAATGTGAAGGCGGGCTGGCAAATGGCCAAACTGGTGGTTCCCCACATGAGGAAGACCGGGTTCGTCTCCTTGAAATTCATTCAGTGGCCCTTCTCTTTTTGTTTAGATAAGGTTCCTGGTTGAAACTCTACTAATTCTAAGCCTTCACATCATTGCTAATAGGAAGCTAGAGTGAGCGGAACTGATCTTGAATGTGAGGGAGATGTCAGAGACTAAAGTGGAGCCACTTTCATAGAACTTGTCAAGATGAAAGAGTGCGCGCGAAAGAATTAGAGCAATCGGGAGAGGGAGGAAGAAAGAGATAGAGAGGGCAAGAGCGAAAGGAAAAAGCGACGGAGAGAGAGAGACAGACAGAGAGAGAGAGAGAGAGTGAGAGAGAGAGAGAGCGGATGGCAACATGATGTTCAACTATAGTACGGGTGGCAGCATCATCTTCAACGCGTCCTACGTTGGCTATCGACCTCCCAGTGTTGGTTGAAAGAGTGGAGAACTGTAAGAGGGGAAGTAGAGAGGAGAGAGGAGAATGCCTTACAGGCCGGGCTGGGTGCGTATGCAGTGACGAAGACAGCCATGCTCGGGCTGGTCAAGGCCCTCGCTGGCTCACTCGCCAAGGACAGCATCCGAGTCAACGGAATCGCCCCAGGCATCATCAAGACTAAACTCAGCTCTGCTGTACGAAGATCATTCCAATCTCTCTCTCTCTCTCTGTCTCTCTCCTTTTCCTCGCTTACAAACAGTATCTTCCCTTCCAATTGACAGCAACAGCTTCGATAGTAAGCCTGTTTGCAGTTGTGGGACAGTGGTTCAACGACCCCCGAGTCAGAGGCCGAGACGGCAGCTGCCCAAGAGATCCTCCTTGGAAGACTCGGGGTACCCAATGATTGTGCAGGTCTGCAACTTTCGTTCCCTTGCGGTTTCTTTACATTAGAGCAGAAAATAAGCGTCGTTCAGGACTGGTGGCCTTCTTGGCCTCCGAAGATGCTGGATACATCACGGGGGAGACCGTAGTCGTCGCAGGAGGGCTCCAGTGCCGGCTATAGCAGAAAGATATCTAACCCCTCACCCCCCCCCCTCTCCATCTACATCTTCAAACGCTCACACACAAAGTTATGGTCATGGTTCTTTCGAAGAACAACTATACATGTGTTTTCAGTCGGTCTTATGATAATTGATATGTATATTTATCATAAATGCATTTGCTTCATCGATGAAACATAAATGAGAAGACATTGAAGTGAAGCGAGAGCAGGAACCGTAGTGATTGATAAGTAGATTGAGATCGAGGACACTAAGGATTTGTATGTCGAATAGGAATTTGAGGAGGGAAGTACAGTGGTGAATCATCGCCGCTGAATCAGCCACTGCAATTCACATACCAGGTGTTGGGCAAGTTAATACAAAGATGATCCCTCTTCTTCCTAATCAGAAGGTAGAGATTCAATGGGGAAAGATAGACAGAGATAGAGAGAGTGAGAGAGAAAAAGAAAGAGAGAGAGAGAGGCAGAGAGCAAGAGAGAGAGAGAGAGTAAGAGAGAGAGAGAGAGAGAGAGAGCAAGAGAGAGGGAGAGAGTAAGAGAGAGAGCGAGAGGCAGAGAGCAAGATAGAGAGAGAGTAAGAGAGAGAGAGAGAGAGGCAGAGAGCAAGAGAGAGAGAGAGAGAGATAGTAAGAGAGAGAGAGAGACAGACAGACAGACAGACAGACATGAAAAGTAATTAGGAAGTAGTGGAATCAAGAAAGGAGTGATCCAGAGAAACCAAAATTTTAACCTCATTTTGAAGTGCAAAAGCAGCCGCATCGAGTGAAGCTTCTTCAAGCGGAAGAGCATCATCCCGGCTAAAGGGAAGTTATTAGCTTATGAAATAGTTGAGAGTATTGCAGAAACAGAAGGCTAATGGCAAGAAGGGCTCTTCTATCGCATGCCAAGGGTGAACTCACTATGCAAAGTGGCTGTGCAGTCGGCGGCGAGCTCGGCACTCCACGAGAGAAAGAGAAAAGAGAACCAGAAGGAACAAGAAGATACGACAAACAACTCCGCAGCCAGAAGACATCGAGAACACAACTGAGTTGACATTCCATTCTCCACCCCTTATAGGGCACAAGACACTCAGCCAAAACGAGGGCAGGAAATGGCGAATGAAGCACCACAGATCGAGAGGGAGAGAGTGAGAAAGAGAGAAGAAAGAAGAGGAGAAAGAGAAGCAGAAAGAAGGAGAGCAAAGGAGTGGGAAGGAGAGAGAGAGACGAAGAGGACAGACAGGGAGCAAACCGAATGCAGAAAAGGGGAAAAAACGAGGCTCGGAATGTGAATGGAAAAAGCGGCTGGAATTGGATTCCTCAGTGGCTGCGGGGAGTCTGCCAAGCGACAACCGGGCCTCTGCTAATTCACACTCCAACCACCCTTTTCAAAGATGAACATCACATTCTTATAACCATTTGATGCTCATCAATGAGTGGAGGAAGGAATGGACATCAACTGGGTGAGACGGGGCATGAGTGTATGTGGGAGAGGAAAAAGAAGAGAGAGAGAAAGAGAGAGAGAGAGAGAGAGAGAGAGAGAGAGAACGAAGTCTGATAGAGTACAGAAAAAGATGATACGCGGTCTGTGACACGAGAGAGGGAAATGATTACTTTGATATGAACGAAAGGAGGTGGTTGAATCGCGAGCCACAATTCGCCGAATGAAGATGTTGAGCACTGGCAGCGGAGAGGGAGAGACTGCAAGAGTGGCAGGCGAGGGAGAAAGGGAATACGGAGGACCTCGAATGCATAAATGCAGAATAAAATAAAATAAAAACCCCATGACCGCACAACAGGGGATACCCAACCAGCCAAGAAGGTTGTGGGGATTCCACAGCTCGAACATCTGTGCCCTTTATCTGAAAAATTTATACAACGGTTTTCTTCACAAAAACTGGTTCTTTGAAATAAGTACCTATTTTCTCCTTTAAACACAGCGAATGCAGTCATAATAGAGTGTTTTGGGCTCTTGTAGCACACAACAACCAAAACTTTCATACGAGCAGATTCTGCAAAAATGAACAATATTCATAACACAGCAGGGTATTCTGTACAAACTTAACAATACTGGCTAGGAAGTGGAGACAAGACAGTCTAAACCCGCTTCAGCGCCCTTCCACTCGCATACTGAACACCCGACCAGACTGTTGTCCCAGCAGTCGTCCAACTGGAATGGAGATATATGTGGATATCCATTCGAACCATTCTTACCACGCTCTCTTACAATTAGCCAAAGAACGGGTAAATATGACAGAACTTATGCAAAATTCCCAATTGTATTACAGTATCCTCATTCGGCCTGACTGCTTAAACGCCCGTTCCATAACAAAAATTAAATATTTATATAGATACCTTGATACAACTCATCTCCAGTATTTGTAGTGATGAAAGTAAGAAGCGAAAGAAACGAACTAGAGAGCGATGAGAGCGGCAGAGAGCTCGGGACTGGCGAAGGAGGGGATGGCGGCTGCCAGAGAGGCAGTCACTACTCCCAGCTGCAGCACCGTGTTCAGCTGAGGACAACTCCGTCATTTCTCCCTTTATCACGTGTTCAATTAACATTCCCTCCATTTTACCTCCACAATGAGAACACTTCGTGATAAAGATTAAAGGCTCCCTAAACTGTTATTTGTGCAACAAATATTCGGGGGATTGTACAATTACAGGTTTCACTTTACCAGGCTCTTTTTTTCTAAAGCCGCAAAAGGTATTTTTGCCCAATATGAAAATAGAGCGAAGCCGTGAAAAGGAGTGAATCCACATACATTTCTCGATGTGAACTTGAACAAGTAAATCTCTCCAAAACGAAATAGTCTATAACTAAACTTTGTTTCGGTGCATTCCTTCTCCCTCTTCACCTGCCTCTGCTATGCGGAACTTGGGGGGGGGGGGGTTGGGCGCAACTGCGAAACACTTCCAATTTGGCGAATTTAATCAAGGGTGACTCAGAATATAAGAGAAATAACCACAGTTAAGCGGGGAAAATAGGCTAACATGAAAATTGAGATTCGTAATATTCCAGCTCACAAGATGAATGGCAGTAAGGTGGACCAAGAACGTCAGATTTTTACGGTTTACTCCGCATAACATAACGGGAAACAAAAGAAATAAATTTATACTGTTGGAACATACTGAAACTACTACCAAGGCTAACACAGTTCAATTTTCTAGTTTTTAAAAGGTTTTGAAAGATTTTTACTTTCGGCTAAATTGTTTGCATGGGTTATTTTACGGAAGTAAATGAGAACAGCACCAATTATACTGTAACTGGAGCACATTACTGTACTCACATTAATAGTCTCATTTGATTGATGTCTGGAAATATTAACTATTCCCACCCAGAATTCAAAATATTTTTTTGGAAAATTCCTCTTCGCCGAATTTCATTCCAGGGGGTTTTTCGATACAACAAAGACATATTCATTTCCTATCACGACTTCATTTTCACCAGTTACGGAAGCTATTCTGTAAGTGGCTTTTTTTGCTCAAAACTACGTGTAAAGCATGACAATCAGTGCTACTTTCGATTCACTGTTCATGTTTCTTGTTAGCTTGTATTCTCTATTCAAAATAACACCAACGACATTATTTACACTGCACCAACGACATGGTTAACACACGTAGTTTGGAACAAAAAGGCTATTTACAGTATAGTTACCATAACACGGGAAAATGAAGCTGTGATATGATATGAATATGATATTCGTATTCCTAGTACCGGAAAACCCCCTGAGGTGAATTACAGCGAAAAGAATTTTACGAAAAAAAAATCGCCTTCTGAGGTGGGAAGGGTATAATAGTACCGAAGAATGAATTAAAAAGAAGCAGCGCACCTTGGAGATGAAAGTGGGGACGATTTGGATGGAAGAGACCTGCGGATCGAAGAAGCGAGAGAGAGTGATCGGCCGCTCCATTGTTTCATATCTCTTGATGAAGCCACCGACGACTAGACAAACATCTCGGAGAAGGACAATGCCAGTTAGGGCAACTCAACAATACATTACAAGCAAGGAATTTTTGATCTGGAAAAACCATTGCTGAATTCTGAAAGTATACAGTTACTCCCCTTGTCCGGGTTGAGTTGCTATAACCCCCGGGCCGGAATAAAACAATAAATAGAGAAAAAACTAAATGCATGAGAAATGCGTCACAACCATTTGAGTACCAGGTATAAGGCCGACGTAGGTGGAAGTGACGAACAGCACACCCACCAACAACTTATCAGCTATCGGATCGATGACGGACCCTAGCAGAGACTGCTGACTCGGCCAGCGCCGCGCGATGTAGCCGTCTAACTAAAAAAAAAAAAGATATATAGAATGATCACGTTGAAAAGGAATGCCCAAAGCCATTTTACAACTTAAAAAGGGGCATCCAAATTATGATTTGAAAAAAGTAAGAAGCGTCCATGTGGTAGCTTGACAGATAAAGTGATAGGCTTACCATATCAGTGACACTCGCAACAGCAAAGAGCGAAAGGGCACTACTGAAACTGCCATGCAATACGAAGGCGCCGATCACTGGAGACATCGCAATTCTCAAGTAAATAGTCTTGGCTGTTGTCGACTAAGCAGTCACAAAGGAAACTTATTTTAAAAGAAAGAACGAATCTCGTGCAAGGACACATATAAAAAACCTAGAAAAAAAACAGAGTGCATTCGGAATGGTGGCGATCCTGTATCGACCAGCCGAGTCAGAGGCTGACATCTGAATCCAGCTACAAGCTCGGCACTTAAGATTTCCAAATATTCTTTTGAGCACAACGACATAACAGAAGTAATATCCAAAAAAACTCGTGTGCGTGTGATTATGCTGCAGATAATAATGCTTTCGAGAGCAAACATCTGATTGGGAGAAATGGACATAGTACCGGTGCTTTATTCTCGAAAGTGACGTGAAGCTGAAGGATACAGACAAAAATCGTTTGCTCATTAACATACCTGAACAGTAAAGACCCACTTTAACAGATGGTAAAACCAAGATCATTTAAAAGATGAGCAGCGTAATAATACAACGGACAATTGCATTTAAGCGAGTTGTGTATTTTCAGTGTTCCTTGTGCGATTTCCAATCGTTCAGATTAATAATCTACGGTCTATAATTTTGTACACCGGTGTTTCATTTTCATCCTGCAGTGTATTCCAAGCTGTACCATCGATGAAGCGTGCGTCTGCTTTCGGCATTGTACAAGGCAGTCGTTTCTTTGCCAGCTCATGTCATTCTCACTATGACATTGTCATCTCTGGCGGTGGCTTGGTCGGCAGTGCTCTCGCCGCAGGAATTGGTAATGATTTGCTTTATCTCAAGTTAGTATTTAATTTGAAAATTTGCATAGTTAATGAGTAAATCAGAGTACAAATGGAGAGCAGTGCAACAGAAACTACATCGTTTCATTTTACAGGAGCCAGTAAAAGTCTATCCTCGAAGAAAATCCTTTTGTTGGATTCTGCAAGCAAGTTTCCGTCACTGCCTTCTCAGCCTCCCGCTCATTATGGAAATCGGGTTTCTGCCATCAGCCCAATCTCCCTTCACTTCTTTCATGGTGCATTTGTTTTGCCCAACTTGATTTTATTAACATTTAGCAGTATCTGAACCACACATTGTTGGTGGGATGGGAATCATTGTTGTGTTATTCACATCCAAATTCTTCCTGTTTAGAACTGGGGATATGGGAGAGAGTGCTGAGTTATCGCGCAAAAAAGGTTACACAACTCAAGGTATGTTCTCGGCTTTAGCTTTCAGTCTCCCTCATCCATGCTTTGCAATAAAGTGTGGTGCTATCCCTGTTGGGGGGGGGCATGATTTTTCCAAGTTTCTAAGGAATGTTTATTTGCACAGAAATGTTAGCATAAGTAGCTTAATTGACGTTTTCGATGTCATATTCTCGTTCAGCTCGAAAAATAAGCACTAATAGACAGCTTTCAACCGTAAGTAGATGGGGCAAAACATTCCTTAGAAGCTTGGAAAAAATCATGCCCCCCCCCAACAGGGATAGCACCAAAAGTGTTTTTGACAGGTTTTCGACTCGTCTTCTTATTCTTCAATCAATTTTGACCGTTCAAAAGGACTTGACATTGCTTATATAGTTGAAAACGAAGCGATTGTTGCTGCCTTGGCTGAACGTGTCGGAGATTTTCCAAACATTACAGTATGCGCCTCGTCAACTGTGTAGGAATGCCAGTAAGGATCAATTTGATTTTAGTATAGTAGAATTTGGCCGCAATGCAAAGGGATTTATTTTTATTGTTGGAGATTGCCAGATGACGATAGTGAAATGGAATCTATCGTTTTGAAGAATGGAGATCGTATTAACACTCATCTCGTGGTAAGTTTATGTTGAATCCTGCTGTCCACTTTTAATAATCGCTTCGCTTTGCAAGGTTGGTGCGGATGGGGCATCTTCGCGTGTGCGCTCTTCGCTGGGAGAAAAGGAGACTTCCTGGAAGTACCCGCTCGTAGTGGATGCGAAGGGAGACAACAGCGTAGCCTACCAACTGTATCTATCCAATCTGGCTTGCTCCTCCTTCACTTCCATCTTAGCTTCTCTCCAACCGGTCCAATTGCCCTTCTTCCTCTCACGAAGAGTCTCTCCTCGCTGGTGTGGACAACTTCACCGGAGGAGACGACGAGGCTCCTCGCTCTCTCTCCTGACTCTTTTGTTGATGAGCTCCTCCACGCCCTGGTCTTTCTTTTTCCATGTTCCTGTCTATTCTTTTAATTGCATTACTTTCTTACATATCCACCGTTTATAGCAAACAGAAGCTGACCAGAACGCAGTTGTCAACCAGTGCCTTTCATCTCTCTTTGGTCATGACGAATCATTGGAAGAGCGACTTCCCTCAGTCTTAAGTCTCCAAGTAGACAACCGCGCCAGCTTCCCACTATCGTTTTCTCACTCTCACAGGTTGTCTGGAGATGAAGGCCTCTTTCCCTATGTTTCTTCTTATTCTCACTTTTTGAATCTGTCATGAAAATGTGAAGTTTCTCCACGTGTTCAGTTACATCGGCCGACGCTGTGCTTTGGTGGGAGACGCTGCCCACCGAGTGCATCCTCTGGCTGGCCAGGGAGTTAATCTGGGATGGAGAGACTGCCAAGTACTCACCGCCGTGCTCGAGAAGGCCTGTAAGACTGGTGCTGACCTAGGTTTGTCTCAAGAAATGTCAATCCTTCACTCTGCAGTCTTCCCGAACAGGTTCTATCACGGCTCTCCGTTCATATGACTCTGCTGCCCAGCATTTCAATGTTCCCGTCATGGTCGGTATCGATTGGCTAAACCGGTTGTACAGGCAAGTCCCCCACTGCCCATCCCTCTCACACTTGACAGTCACATGATTCCAGCACACGAGTGACCCCTGTCGTCTTTGCCCGCGCTCTCGGTTTGTCGGCTGTCAATGCCATTCACCCTCTCAAGAAATTCCTTGTTGATACACTGTCGAACCCCCTCCCCAAGGCCGTTCTTCTTTTACTTGAAACCCCCATGCTGCAGCAAGCTTGTTCACAATATCCACGTTGTGATATCCTCATGTGTTGTCAACAGATTATCATAATAGAACCTTTATCAGCAACACGTCATATTTTACCCAGCAGTCAGTCAGTCTGGCCCGAATGAAAATATACAACTCACCTTATCATGTTGGTGCTGGGCGTCCCTTGACCGGTACGTGCGGGTCTAAAGTCAGGAGCTCGATAATTTCAGATTCGATAAATCACATTGAAACTAATTTTAAATTGTCATCACAAGGCTTTCCGACGACGAATATAAGTTCTTTTAATGAAAGGAAGTTATGGCAGAATTGTTGTAGTGGTGGGCAGGAGGTGAAAGGATCCAGAGGGTGAGCCAATCGATAAGAGAAGGCGAGGGCGGGTCGTGACGGAGAGAGAATGGAACCAGGAAGGAAGGACATGCTCGCCATCCGACACTCTACCCTTCTTGTCTGCTCTTCACACTTCCTTCACTCGCGGTCGCTATACTGAAAGGATCGCGTCTAATGGCCAAGTTATGCCCAGGGGCTTCAAAGATTATACGGTCGCTTTACGTAGATGACAGGGATACCTCGAACTACTTAAAGGATTCAACTTCATTAAAGTAAAATAATATAAAACTGAAACCACTTTACCAGTGCCAAGCTAACGTGTGTACCATTAGGAGCCTTGTAACTTTAGAAGAGGAACCATGAGACCGGAAGTGGCACTTCAGACGCGAGCGCAGCAGCAGCAACAGCAGTCCTGGCCTTAGTCCTGCACTTTCATCTTCTCGCACACAGCAAACCTGAATAGCCGTTTTAACCCGCCCCACCCCCTTCAAGTCATTACATCTTAGAGAGCTTTGTTGTAAAATATAGAAACGTTCTTTCACGCCTGTCCTGTCTGTTGCTTCGTACTCTCCTCTCAACCTGACGCAGTCCACTCCCGCTTTCCAACTCCTTCTCCTACACCTCTTCGTCCACTGCTGAACTTCTTAATTCTCTTCGCAGAAAAAAAAACTCGATGAAATGTAACGCTTGTTATCTTTCGCAGATGGTCCGGATTGCGGGATTCTTGAATTCTAGAAGACACTTCTCACACCAGTCTCGCTTGATGCCTCACACTGCGCTATTCTTGAAGCCCTGCGTTTTAAACCATAGGAGGCTGAATAAGGGCATTTCCAAAAAGAGAACACTCTCAGGAGTAGCAAGAAGCTCTTGATGGATAAAAAAGAATGATGTGAAGGAAGTAAGCCTCAATAGAAGGAAAGAGGAGTATAGTCGGCAGTAAACAGCGAAGAGAGACAGTCGGCCTAATCGAGTTGGTAGGGGGAGACTGATGGACGGGCGGGAAGTTTAAAAACCAATGGATGGTTCGAGGGAGATGCTGATCTGTTCCTGTTCGTTCTGCTTGCTCTTTGGATGACCTCTAGTTCGAAAGGGGGACCTCTTCTTGAAATCTTTCGCCCTTTTCACTTCACTTTAGGAAGGAGGCCTAAACGACGTCTTTTACAAAGGATGGAAAGCTGCAGGGAAGTCTTCGTGAATGTATTAGATGATACTATAGCCTTTCCATTACAATAAACACGCCGCTGCAGAAGCCACGATTATGTGAATGAGGGTTCCAAACTATCCAATGTTGAGTCCATTTCTCCATTCCTTATTTGAGATGACAGTGGGAAGCTTGAAGTCAAATAAGCAGCGAAGACAGTGAATCTTGAGTCCTCTCTCTACTGACCGGTGTATTCGCATACCTGAATAAGGCAACCCAATCTGGCCCCAACCTCTTTACACAAGTTTTACATTTACTTCCGACGGGTTCAATGTAGAACAGAAATACCCAAACGGTAAATTAGACAAATTAATTCAACCACCGACAAGAGCATTTTAGGTAACCGCTTATCCAAGATGTTGAAATGAGGATGAGAGTACTTCAGCTAACGAAAGAACCACACTGGAAGTTGGAGCAAGGCATGAGCGAGATCCAGTCTTAGAAGTGTTTGCAGGGAAGAACGCGTAACTACGCGCTACGTGCGCACAAAAGGCGTTAATCCAACACACGCTGCCTCCGAGGAACCAAGCACAGTCACATCAACAACCAAACTTTTTCAATCTGAAAGCACCTTTGCCCAAACCCCTTTCCTTATGTATCAACGAACCGTAAGATTACTCAGCTGTTTACTAGGAACATGTTAATGCTTTGATAACAAGACACCCAAAATTCGGTCGAAGCCATGTCAAGTGAGGCAATGAGAAAAGAAAACTTGCACTTGGTGAACAAAGCCGTGGAGTTTGGACTTGACTTCAGGCAAGGTCGCATCATTCATGGTCACACAATGCAGTCGGCCTGGGCCTTTTGCGTCCTTTCTTGCAATGCTAAAAATAATAATGCCCCGCCCCGGCTACATGCAAAAGAAAGAAAATTTCCCTGGAAGATAGGCATAGCAAAGAGCGGCTGACACTGCCTTACGTTACGTTACCAAGAATGATTGGATGGTAGTGAAGCATTCGGTGAAGCATGATCTGTCCTGAAACGATGGCCCTTGTAAGACATTTGTTCAAGATAAAACCCCCACAATGTAAGGCCAGACTGCTGCGCTTTTGTGTCTTTTTTTCTTTTTCCTTATCCTAATTGAAGACCAGAACCAGTCCAAGCAGCGACAGGGCGAGAGACACCCAGCCTCCGCCGACGACAGCATCTGAACATGTGAAACAAACTGCACAGTCAACTCGTTAGTTTAAATTATTTATCTTTGTGACGGATCACGTAAGGAATACATGTACAAAATACCCGTATGGGGGCCAGCCAGTTTGACCAGCTACACGCTTGGGAAAAGAGAACCCATCTCAGACGATCAGCTCAGAGATTCAGTCAGGGGAAGCAGGAAGCCGCTTCGAGTCCCTGAAAGCAAACCAAATGAAATTATGGAACAAAACAGAAACGAATAACGGCGCCCCCATAAACCTCATTTTCGGTAGCTCCGACAAGTTACACGGTTCCTCCGTCATGCACAGATCACTAGTAGCGTAAAAAAAATTATAACTAATTGTTTCCTCCATGATGGGATAATAAGAATACCAACAATGTATGACCAAGCAGAACAAAATGCAAGGCTGACATTAAACTCGCGAGCGGCCATAGACCTTGCGGAAGAGTTCATCGAGGCCAAAGGGATCCTCATCGTCGTTGCGCGGTCGCTTGAGGGGAGGCTCCTGTTCATCCGACGGGGTCTGAACGGGCTGTTCGCCAAAGGCACTTGGGAGTCCCCTCTTGGCGGCGGACGCGGAGCGTTTCTTGCCACCGCGCCGCCGCCGCTTGGCCCGCCCCTCACCCAGATGCTTACAGAGCGACTGGATCATCCCGGTGTGAAGCAGCTCGAGGCGAAGGTCGCGCTCCTTCGACGCGGCAAGGGAACGACGCTTCTTGATGGCAACGGCCAGCAGTTGGGTGGGAGACATGGACCGATCAAGTGGAAAGGAGAGCACTGCCATCTCATCGTCTTCGGAAGTTGAGGTAGACGGTGAGGGCACGAAAGAAAGCGGCATCACTAAACGGAGCAGCGGCTTACGCAGATACACAAGACAACGTGTGAGTTAGCCCCGCCCTTCTGCCCCTTATATACTACTGCCGCAACGCGCGGAGCAAACGCAACGCGTGAGCGCACACAAGGATAATGGAAGTTAAAATGCTCACATAAGGTACGTTATATAAGAATAATGTGACAGTTTTTTGTACTTACGAAGATCCAGATAATATTTACCTTAACAGGTTTAATGAATAATTGTGTTATTCCGAAACATAAAGTGCATCGATTTTCCGATGGAAATTTTCTCTGCTTGTCTGCGCTCAATTGAGAGAGTGTTTTCGAAAAGGATTTGCTGACTCACGGCTATATTCGCACTGGCGGTTCCATAGGGGTGAATCGAGATGTTAACATTTTACTGCTGGAAGAAGTTAATTATTGCTTTGTTCAAGTCGATTTGGGATACAAAACAGGAAAGATATATGTTGTGTCCAAGTGTTCGGTTACAGATATGGCTGGCGGTGATAAAGATCTGGATGCTTTTACTAATGACGAAGCAGTTCCTGCTGCTGATAACGCTGATGACATCACCGCATTGCAGGCGAGTTGCGAGCAGGGCATAAGGGAGTTATGTCTTTTTGGGAAGGAATCGCTGGCGCAAGACTTAGATAACTAATTTCGGGGAAACCAGAGCTATTCGAAGGGTGCTCGGGTATGCGCTGCAAAATATAGAGGAAATTGGGGGGTTATCCCGTTTCTTCACAAAATGGTGTGACCATTCGTATTTTAGATGACATCTCCGGTGCCGCGTCCTCCAAAGCGGCTCTTGGCAGATCTTTCACCGCGGAAGCCAATTAAAAGACGACGACGTGGAGATGGATGTCGTATTGCTACCTTTGCTTTTTTGGATCTGGAAACAACAGGCCTCTTCCCCAATCAAGTCGATTTTGCTGACCCAAGAAAACTCGATGATCCGGCTAAACTTGCATATCAACTCCACAAAAATGTTCTCGAAAGTAAGTTATTAGTTTGATTGTAAGGTATTTCTGATAGTGAGAGCATAATTTTAGCTCCGAATGGCGATCGACCGAGGATAACCGAAATCTCGATCGTTGCTGTAGGTCGCGATTCCTTTTGTATGGCTGTTGAGAAGATGAAGGAGGCCGACAGGGAGGTATATTTTCCGACAGATTGAGTTATAGGATATCCGTTATTAAATGTTCTTAGGGTGGCAGACTTCCGACTGCTGTCGTGACCAGCGTGCACACTCGACAGATCCAACCTGAGCTGACGGAAGAAATGTGGAAGAAGTACGAGTCGAACCGTCGTCCTGAAAGTTGGTTATTTCTGCTACAAAACCATTTTTTTATTGTGAAAAATTATTCTCTCTTAGATAGAGTAAGGTCGTATTTTTTCCTAACTATTTTCTTCGCCGAATTCATCCTCGGGGGTTTTTTCAGTACGGTATCCTTTCCGTCATTTTCTGAGTTACTGTAAGTATATGGTATAAAAAAAATTGGACCTCCGGGGTGGGAATAGTTAATCGTACCCCGAATTAACAGTAGTTGTTTTCAGAACAACGTTTAACTCAGCGAGTGCTGCGAGAAAAACGCGAATTCTCTGTGGAATGGCCGGGCGTTCGGCACTTTTTAGAATCTCTTGTGAAGCCCGTTGCCATTGTTGCACACAATGGCATTGGCTTTGATCTGAGAGTTCTTCATTCCGAGATTCAACGGGCAGGGCTGCAGGACAATTGGCTGCCGGATGATGTTAGTCGTTACTTGAGGATCTAATTGATTTGTAGCTCTGGGCCAATCAGTGCTGAAATAGTGACTACCTCTCGACTTTGGTCGGGAGGGTTGCAAACGGCCAAATGGCCTGCCCGGGGGTTACAAAGAGAAAGAAGTACAGAAAATACAGGATTCCGGGCCCCGGGGGGTTACAACGCTGTCATGGGTCAGACCTATTTCAGCACTGGAGCCAATGGACATGTTCAGGTCTTCTTTGTTGATTCATGTGTTGCCATACGTGAGATTGATAGCTCAAACCTGCAAAGTATCTCTGCTGTCGTTGATGGCGTTGACTGGAGCAAACGTATGTTTCTATTATTAGCATTATTCTTTCTTTTCTTGATACTCATTTGGAATTTCAAATGTCTACTTGCAGTTCAAATGATGCGAGCAACAGCAATCTCTGACATTCCGGAAGCAGTTGCGGCAGAGGAAGGGAATGGAGCAGAGAAAGGGAATCTAGATGTCGTGGCAGAGACTATCGAGGAAGCACTCAACGTAACAGTGGACGTTGACCTCGTAGCGAGAAGTCGCCCCACAGGACTCGTCACTCCTCAGCGCCCTCCTCGACCCGTCGGCTCTCTCAGCGCCCCTGCTAAACTGTAACATTCTTTTCCTCCTTTTCTTTATCTTTCTTTCTAGGGGCAGCTGTTCCTTATAATCTCATAAGGGTCGTTTCAGCTCAAGTCGATGTCTATTTCCTGAAGCAGAGAAAGAGCCCTGCCATCCCATTCACTTCCTTAAGTCTGATGAGTGGACTATCGCCAAGCGAAGAAGACTTCAGGCCAAGTTCTTGTAAGCGTGCTTCCTCTCTTTGCAATTCATCTCGCAGGAGCTTTCTTTTGTACAGAGAAGCTGTTCTTTCATTGTAAAGAAGTTTGTTCAGTCGTCGTGTAAGCGGGAAATGGGAGTTCAGCCGTGGCGATGCCGCTGTTCACAACAGCCGAGTCGGCGCGTTCCGCCAAGAGAACATTTACTATTCTGTTAGTACTTCGACTAATTCGGGGTGGAATAGTAGATGTTCTGCATTTTCGCTGGTTTTTGATTAAGCACAAATGCTATAGATATTCGGCGAATATTATGATGCTCACCAAGCACAGGCTGATTGCGAAGCTCTCATGCAGGTGCAATTTTGTTCATTTATACATACATATATATATATATATTTCTTTTTAATAATCTCCAGCGCACGCCTCTTTTTTCCAGATCGCCTTGGCTTACGGTGACTCGTTTCTTAAATATGCCGATGACATGGCTGCTGATATCATTATTTGATTTCTGTGAATTCAGTCTCATATTGCAGCTCTTTCAATTTTGCTTTTTGTTGTGTGTACCATGCGAGGGTTGTGTGTCTGTGTTTTACTAATAATTTTCTTCTGCAAATTTATTGTTAACATCCTGTGTTGTTGTGTTAAATGCATATTCCTTAACGAGTACACATTTTTTCCACTTAATTGGCTCTATGCTTCAGTCTTGTTACTTTTGCGTTTCAGATAATAAATTAGTTTTTTTTAATGAACATTGTTGTTGATGTTCTGTTCTGTTCGGATGACTATTGAAGGACAGAGTTGTGGTGATTATACAGTGGAGGATGTTGCAGTGGCAGATAAATGGCCCGGCGAAGAGCCGAGCTCGCCCAGGCAGCTCTCGCGAGTGGACAGCAGACTATTGCTGACTCTTTTTCAAGCCAGTCCCGGTTCGGATTTCCCCTTGCTGTGGGAACCTGCAACATAACGATGTGTCATATAATATGATAGAAATTTTTTTATCGTGTGCAGTAGCAATGATCAAGGAATTCACGGTTGTTTGAGGCCAAAGAAGTGTCTTTTGTGCGGCGTTTCGGTTCCTTCGGGAAAGTACGCCTCACATTTTTCTGGATGTGCACTCGATCCAGATGACGATGAGATTCAGGTGAGCCTGCGAGGAATGCTGGTCGATTCAAGACTTCTTCTGATTTAGGAATTGTATGCGAATGTTGTCAAGATAGGATCGACTTGCACGGACGTTAAGGTCCTTGAGACGAAAGTCCGCTGCGATGTTGGATCCGGTTAGGATTAAGCCGTTTGTTCCCTTCGGTATGATCATGTTGTAGTGATTTCAGTGTTCATATGGAATTATATTAATGTATAATAAAAAAATAAACATTGTTTACCTATCATAATTTTGGTGTTCAGCGTTGACACTGCCTGGTGACAACGAAGGTGAGAAGACAGCTGTGTTGGAGAGGAGGATACTACGCAGCAAGAAGATCAACATTGGCAAGGAGATTGAGAGGACGGAGGAAGTGCTTGAAGAGGGAGGAGCACAGACAACCGCATCCGATGAGAACTCTTGCTCCTCTTCCGCTGAATTCCAGCAAAGACTCCAGAAAAGCGCAGAAATCTGCCGACACATCCGTCAAGTTGCGGAGTCGAGTAACAGAAAGAGGAGAGCAGAACCTCGAAGGTATTATTCTAGACTGATAGGAATGGATGATGACGTCATCTGCATTGAAGGCTTTTCGACGATGACGAGGCATCCGCAGATGATGATCGAGCGAGGAAAATTCAACCGATACAAGGCTTCAATTTTTTACTATTTTAACTCTCTTTAGTTAGTTTCAAAAAAGTAACGATTTTATCTAATCTGAACAGCTCTTAATTGTTTACTCGAAATGAATCCAATGATTGGCAGATGTTATGGATGTTGAACCATTGGATGTCTCGTCCTGCCAGCCCCTTCTTTCCAATGTGAATCCCTCTCCAGATCCAGTACCTCTTCTTGGAATGACTGAACGTATCCGTCAGTCCAATTTTCCTTTCTTCATGGGATTGTCTTACCCAGCGGGCCATTTATTAAACGGAGGTTGTATATCATGGAAATCTAAATATATTAACTTCTTTTGTGAGTTATTTGGTGGGCTCTTTCAGTCCGAAAACTGCGAGAAAACATCCGCGTGAATCTGCGAGCGGACGGAAGAGTCTCCCGCTCTCCGCAGAAGGCAACCGTGGCGTCGATGAAGCCATCTTCGGAGGATGGAGACTCTTCTCCTCGCGTCCCAACTTATGTCTCCATCATCTACACGGTCTTCGATCGAGTTAGTCTTCCTTTCTTCATCTGTGCTGAAAAGAAGCGGAGAAGGAAGATGAATGGCTTAGGTGTTATCGACAACTTCGTTTGGTGGTCGTCGATTTGAGGAATCCTTCTGGGGAGAAGACTTGCGCCTGATTTATGCTTTCATCGCGATGAGTGAAGACTCAAAACATCTCTTCACTCGATTCTTCATGCGCAAGAGAGGCTGGCAGAGACTCGAAGAACTCAAAAGCAGCCTTGAATTCATCGCTGACTTGGACGGCTGCCTCAACGCTCTCTGCAATTCCGGGCTTTTCGAGAGAAGTTAGCTTTTTGAAACCCTTTTAGTGCGTGCCCTCTTATATAATCTTCTTCTATATTATTCTTTTGATTTGCTAACCATTTTATGTTTATAGAGGTTAAAAAATTTCGAGTTCTTACCTTTATTTTTTCATCATGATATAACTGAAAATAAATTTACAATTCCAGGCACAAAGGGGCTCCGAAAACTTGACGATATGTTAAAGCTCATGAACAAAACAGAGTTAACAACATTAGCTAGAAGCAATCGCTTGGACCACCGAAAGGTTACTGGTTTGCTAAATGATTGGAAGTTTTTGGTTTGATTTGTCGCCTTGCAGGGAAAGCACGAGCTGAGCAAGCAGTTGATGGAGGCCGCTTCGAATCAGCGAGTTCTCTTCGGGGGAGATAAAAGCACCATTATGCTGAAAGAGTACTTGGGAAAGGAGATAGATGGTTGGGAGAGAAGTGTTGTTTATTCAGGGCGAAGAAGATTGTTGGGATGATGTTCCGCATTACGTGGAAGGCAGACGTGCTCTTTCGCTCTTTCCTCACTCTTTATTCCCCTTCTTGCTCGGATTCACAACTTGTCGAAGAGGATCCTGGAATGACAGTTCCTTTCTCAATGTTGAAGAAGATGCGAGAGGCTTACACGACAGGAGGCGGCCGGCCAGTCCCCGTTACTGTTGATACTCTCATTGACATCTACCACGATAAGGCAGAGCTATTCCAGTCAGGGCTTTCCATTCTCTTTTAATGTCACAATCGATTTCTGGAGCATGATTTACTTTTACAGGTACGTTGAGTGTAAGCTAGCTGAGGAACAGCAAATCAGGCGGCAACTCAGGAAAGACCATGAGACTGTGAACGTACTGGGGCGAGAAGCTCGTGAAAGACTCGCCAGTCTCACCCCAGCCGAGTTAGCCATTTTCTTCTTTCTTCATGACATTAGAGTACATTCCACTTACTTACTTTGTTGGGAGAATTATTCGTTAGGAATGAATGTGCGTATTAAGAGAATCTCGTCTGCTGTCTTTGCCTCGTCATCTTCTCCGATTCACCTCCTCAGCCACAGATGCAAGAATGGTGAAGAGAGGGGCAGAGTCTCTCGAGAAAGAGAAGAAGCATCACTCCGCTGTCAACTGGCAGAAATTTTTGCTCTCTCAAACTTGTCAGAATATCATCTCTTGTGCACTTCTTTCTGTAAACAACACAGTCTCCCTTCAACTTCTTCAGTGTTCACCCATCTCTTGTCTGATGTGATTGGCCAGTTATTCGAGCGTCTGGCACTCAATCTCGATTTCCATTGCAAGCAGCCTCTGGATGCGATTGACGAGGTTTTCTCATCTTCAATACACAGCTTCTTCTAATTTGGAATTGACAGCTTCGACGTGGACTGAATCATGCGCTCGTTCCGCAGAAGAATGCGCTTGCTCTGGCAGACCGACTCGGCAAACTGGACAAGGAAAACGAGAGGAGGAAGGAAGACGTCTGTACCCTCTCTCTTTTCTCTCTCATTTCCCTCGCTTCTCTCTCATTTCTCTCGCTTCTTTCTCCTCTCTTTCTTTCTGTGCTCTCCCTTTCTTGCTCTCTCATACTGCAGATTCTGGTCGAGGCTGCGAGCATAGTTGTGGAGGGAAATCTCTGTCGGCAACTCGCGGATGATTCCCGGAAGAATCGGTTCTTGCTTCCGACGGAGGGAGGAGATAAAGAAGCGAGTGTGGAGGAGGTCAGCAGTGGCCTGTCTCCCCCCCCCCCCCCCTTCATTCCACTCTTCTTCCAGGTGGCCCTTGACTACTACCTGAAGAGAGATGAGGCTGAATTCGTCTTGGGAGTGCACTCGGAAGGGCGTCTCTGGCATCTCCTCCTTCATCTCTTCTTCCAAGATCTCCTCTTCGACCGCGAGTCCCCTGCACTTCCCGATGTCTGGTTTTGCGAGCTGCAGGTTGGTCACACCCACAGTTCCTACTTCAGTCACAAAGTACTAGTCATCTTCCCCTCTCGGCGCCCTCTCTTCCACTTGCCCTCTCTCTCTCTCTCTCTCTCTCCTCTCTCTCTCTCTTCTCCCCCACCTCTCTCTCTCTCTCCGTCCAGTCCTATCCTCTCGACCTGAACTGCTGTACCTTCTACGAACGTCGTGCTTCTGCGGTGGACTCCCGCTTAGCCGGACTGGGAGTCTCGTCAGTGGAACAGAGAATTGCGACCGTAACGAGGGCCTGGCAGAAGGCATCTGACACCGAAGGACTCTCCCTCAGCCAAGTTGCTGTACGTTTTTAATATCTCTCTCTCTCTCTCTCTCTCTCTCTCTCTCTGTCTTTGTCTTTGTCTCTATATCCTTCTTCAGATGTTCGTACGCGCCTGCCCAGTTGAAGTGCTAAAGAACGTGTTCGAGATCCTTCTTAAGAATCACCGTCACCGCCGTAGTGGTTTTCCGGATCTTGTGCTCTGGAACAAACACACCATCGCTGTCTGTTGCCTCTTTTATGCAGAGAGAGGAGAGAGAGAAAGGAGAGAGAGGAGGGAGAAAGAGAGAGAGAGAGAGAGAGAGAGAAAAGTAACCTTTGGAGGTGAGCGAGGTGAAGGGGCCCGGAGACTCGTTGTCATGGAAACAGCGTCTGTGGCTCGACTTCTTCAGTCGGAATGGCATCCGGGCTGAAGTCTGCCTCGTGAGAGGTTACTTCTTCTTTCATATCATCCTTTTCTTTCTTTCTCCTTCCACTTTGCTCTCTTCTTTCTCCACTTCAACATTTCTCCCCCTCTTTCTCATTTTTAACTTACTTTCCTTGAGGAGTTAACAGACGTCGCCTTTCCTGAATTCGTCCTCTAAGCTCCCTGTTTGCTTTGTTGTGCTTTTCATACAAGTACGACTTTAATGTTTCTGCCCTAGGCTACAGAGTGTATATGCAAAAATGTATATAGCCTGTATGTAACATGCATTTCCTTACATGGGTCTTCGATTTGCTTTGATTCACTTATATCCCTTATGGCATGTTCAATTCATGATCAGGTATTTAATATAATCCGGAGTACCACCTATTCTACGATTACCGGTAAGTTTACCTGAAGATGTGCGATTTTATAGGTTTTATATTTGCTCACATTAAGCTAACTTTGCGATCCATTTAAACGAAAGGATGATCTGTGCTGTTATTAGTGTTAGTGCTTGCTTTTCAGGCTCCCCATTTTGTCTGTGCCAAGCGAATTTTAATAAACATGTATTATTGAATGCAACTAACACTTCGTATTTGTCGAGATCACAGATAAGTGGGAGTAAAGCACAGAAAGCATGAGATCAAGGGAAAAATGTGGCGGTAGTTTCTACTAGAACTCCATCATTCTGAGCCAGTGTCTTTTAGAGATTATGACAATTGCTTATGGTTAGCTGGGAGATTCCTAGATATATCCGTGATGGGAGAAGGCCTAGTCATCGTAAGAGAGGATCTAGAGAGTCCGCAGCCGCCTGAAGAGTAATTCGGCGATACGGTCATTAGCCTCCTCGGTCGGGTGGAAAGCACCTTGGGGATCCCCCTGCAGACGGAGAGACTCCGTCGCAGACCTGAGAGGGAGAGAGTGAATAGAGAAGGGAGAGAGCGGAGAGAGGAGCATAGTAACCTTATTCGTGAATAAGCAGAGCAGATGCCATGAGTGGAGAAGACAGAAGGGATCGCAGTCTCCACCGACCAGCCAGCACGAGTTCCCACTCGAGACAGAAGATCATTCAGACCACCCAGCAGAACACGCTCAGCACGAGACACTTCCGACGACGACAACTTAACTCAGGGAGAGAGAAAGTGAAGTAAGAAGAGAGGGAGAGAGAGACAGGGAAGCAGGGAAAGAGAAGGAAAGCTAAGAGAGAGAGAGAGAGAGAGAGAGAGAGAGAGAGAGAGAGAGAGAGAGAGAGAGAGAAAGGGAAACAGGAAGAATGGGAGAGAGAAGGAAAGCAGGGAGAGAAGGAAGGACAGAGTGAAACAGGGCGAGAGAGTGAGAGGGGGAGAGAAAGAAAGGGAAGCACGGAGACGACGAGCGAGAGGATTACGACACCTTGCCAGCGGCTTCACAAGACGCATCCACCTCGCCGTGCTCGTCGCGGAAGAGATCGAAATAGTACGGGACGAGGACTTGGCGCGGAGCCAAGTTGGTCACGGCACTCGACACCAAGGACAGCTCAGACGAGACGAAGCGCATCCTGTTGAAGAGAAGAGTGAGGTGAGAGAGAGAGAGCGAGAGAGAGCGAGAGAGAGAGAGAAAGAGGGAGAGAGAGAGAAAGAGAGAGAGAGAGGTGAGGGGAATAAGAGAGTAAAGAAAGAGAAATCAGAGAGGAGAGGGGGCAGAGAGAAGCCACTGACCGAGACTCCAGTCCTGCGAGCAAATGGGCAGAGTCGCCTTGGCGCAGAGATTCCAAGATGTCTCCGTAGCCGAGATCATTTCCCCCGAGAGACATGGCTAAGACATCCGGGCCACTTCCTCTGAAGAATGCGAATGGTCAATGACTGCGTGTGTCCCTTGCTGACCTTTCTCGTGTGATCCCTGCGATGACATCGAGTTGTGCTCGTGAAGAGGCAGAGAAGAGGAGGCCGGAGTGAACGGACGCACCAGTGCATGCCAGGAAGGAGAAGTGGAGGGCGGTGGGGGACGGGACGGACAGCGAAGAAGCCATTTGCTCTGCCAGTTTGTACCCCCACGAACGGCGTGAGCGGTGGCATTCTTCTGCAGAGACTGCCACTCCCAAGGGTTCGTATCCTTATTACCGTAATCCTTCCGTAAATGTAGTCAGCATTTATACTTATATAGAGAAGTAAGTCGTAATTTTTCCCCTTGACTCCGCATATGGAAAATATACTAGGGAGTGAGCAACGCATTTTTTTTTTATATAAAAGCGAACATTTGAATAGATTTGTGAAACTTCCGAGCAGAAGAATCGCACTCCCGCTCGCTTTCTCTATTTCTCTCTCTTTCTTTCTCTCTCTCTCTCGCTCTCTTTCTCTCTCCCCCCTCCCTGTCGTGCTATCTAATAATTTGTAAAGGAATTTTGAAGAAAAGCCGCATTGTTGGCGGTAAGATCAAAGCGATGCTCTAATTACAGTTGCTTTTCAAGCAAAGTCGCTGCCGCTTCAAAGAAAGAGCAGAAAATGGCAGATCCACCCACTTTTTTGTCGGATCTTTCCGAGATCGTGAGAAAGGGGAAAGATGAGTTTTAGTCGCTGCGGTAAGAAGAGAATACAATTGGATGAGAAAGAGAGATCGAGATGAAGAAAGCAGATATAAAGAGAGAGAGAGAGAGAGAGAGAGGAGAGAGGGAGAGAGAGAGAGAGAGAGAGAGAGAGAGAGAGAGAGTAGATAGTGAGTCTCAGAGGTCTCAGAAGGCTGGGAAGAGTGCGAAGTGAGTGATGAGTAGTGGTTGAGATGAGAGGGGCCGCCACTGCAGAGTGATTGCCTCTCATCATTCTCTTCTCTTCTCTTCTCACTTATCGAACTCGTCCCTCTTCCTATCACTTTGTTTCATTGTCTGTCCAGCTTTTGCCATTTCAATATGCAAACTTTTAAGCTGTTTTTTTTACTCTTTTTCTCTGATACATACATATGGCTAATATAAGTTAATTATTTAAATATTAAGGAAAAAATTAAAGCAATGCCTAACGTGAGAGCCAGGAAGCTGGTTTTCCGAGTCGAACCTCAGCAACCACATCGGGGTTGCCTTCTCCAGAAGCGAAGGAATCACCCAGAACTGCCAGCCAAATGTCTCTGACACTTACTGAACCACTGCCAATGGCAAGGAGATCAGTAGAAAAGAAGACTCGCAGAGCCACAGAGTATTCACCCTGCAGGGATTGATAATAACGAAAGGTTGGGAAAGAGATTGAGAGAGAGAGAGAAGGGAAGAGAGTGAGAGAGCGAGAGAGTGAGTGAGAGAGAGATAGAGAGAGAAAGCGAGAGAGAGAGAGAGAGAGTGAGTGAGAGAGAGAGAGAGAGAGTGAGTGAGAGAGAGAACGAGCACCTGATGGGGAGCAAAGAAATGAGAGCTGCACGTAGAGGAGTTCCACGACTCCACCAGCTCCCCATGGATAGAAGCGGACCATTGAAAGTGGAGTTCGTGGAGTTGTCTGGGTCTCCTTCGTCCTCTCCTCCCTCTTCCTCTCTCTGTCTCTTCCTCTCCTTGACAGGCATCAATTAGAACCTTTCCGTAGAGAGACCGCCAATCTTCGAGTCCGTTCACGAGTCCGTCAGAGAGAAAAGAAGGACGGGAGAAGAGGAGCTCTCTCTCATCGTAGCGAGTCGAAATCTGTATTCAACCTTCCTAAGATCATATCGACTCTAAACTGTTTGACTGTCTTACCGTATTCTCGAAGATGTAAAGTGCAGCCCGGGGCCAGTTGTTGAGGAGCTGAAAGAAGTGGAAGAAGGTCTTGACAGCAGCGACCATTCCTTCTCCAGCAAGCATCCGAGACTGGCCTGGCTCCCCCCGCCAGCTCCCCCGCGGCATCCACCGACCACAGAAAGGGCGGCGACATCAAAGGGAGTCCCACTCTCTCCTTCTCAGCTCCCTCTCACTCTCCACACTCTCTCCACTCTCGCGCATTCTCGAGAAGAGACACACGCCATGTGAATGCTGCCGATCACGATTGCGGGCTTCCGACCATCCATAGTCTCCTAAATACAGAATCACTTTTTTTTTCTTTTCACACCCCAGAAAAAGGGAGAGATGGAGATGGAAGGGGGAGAGATGAAGAGAGAGAGAGAGAGAGAGAGCACTCTAGAGGGGAGAGGAAGAGGAAGAGAGAGAGGGAAGAGACAGATTGGAGGAAGAAATAAGAGTGAGATTGGAGAGGGAGAGACAGAGAAAGGGAGAAGAGTAGATCATGACAACAATGATAGCAATTTGAATATGGTTGGCATATGCATCTTGGCGGCAATGAATATGTGGCCAGAGAAGATGGCTCTCCGACTCTTGATATCCTCGCAACATAAAGAGTGCGTCTGAGATGAAAGGAGCCGCAGAATGAGGGAGCAGAGAGCAGAGATTTAGACAGTCTGAGAGGAAGAGAGACAAAGAGGGAGAGCGGGAGAGGGTGAGAGAGACGTGGGAAAAGAGCGTCACTACAGGAATCAAAAACACTCTCAGGGACATCTATAGATAAAGACAGCCATTGTGTATTAGCTGAAGAGAACTAGGTTAGAAGAGCGAAGGCGAGAGAGAGGGCGAGAGAGAGGGCGAGAGAGAGGGCGAGAGAGAGAGAGAGAGACGGTGCGAAAGAAAGTGAGCGTTTAAGGAAAGTGAAAGCGAGGCGCGATTTTATTATGGGTATTCCCAGGAATACCAATGGCATTATATATACATACATATGTATGTATGTAAGTACATATGTATGGTGGCGTTCGAATGATACATTTTAGTTACGCACGTACGTTTATCATTTAAGCATGAATGCACATGATAAAAAAATGTTTGTGGACGTTTTCAGTTCGCTGGGACGGTACTTGTAAGTAAGGGCACTCCTTCCCCCATAAGTACTCTAGGCTCATATTTACATAAGTAAATTTGTAGTTTGTATCCGCTTATTATCCACATACATATCTCTCTGTCTCTGGGACGGTTCAGTGATTACTCCCCGCTGTCATTAGCCCACAGACGAAAAAACACCACGGACATTTTCCGTTAACAGAATTGTAATTGCATATTTCCTTGTTTATTCTGAATCACTGCATCTCATTGAATTCGTTGAACTTGTGAATGTGGCAACATAAAACAACTTGAAACTAAAGAGGCAGAACATTAAATGATGAAGAAGGAAGAGATCAGGCGAGCATACTCTGTGCTTCTGCGTCTTCATGCCTAGACAATGGCAGCCTCTGAGTGGCATTCTCCCTCTCCACCCCGTCCGCCAACGCTGAGTAGTAACGGGCCATCGCACGCTCCTTCAACACAACTATCCATCAGATGAGACATGCGGCAGCACATCCGTACTAGTACAAAAACCATTTAAGAAACAAGCCTTTTCTGTTTGAGCACGTAGAAGATCGGCTTGGAGGTCAGCGAGGAGAGAAGAGGAAGAGGAAGAGGAAGATGGATTGAGAGGGAGAAGACGGGGAGAAGAAGGGAGAGGCAGAGGCAGACAGGAGGGGGACGACTGAGTTGGAAGAGGGAGTGGAGCGGATGGGATGACAAAAGAAGAACTGGAGACAGGAGGAGGATGGCAAGGAAGAGAGACGGCACGGGCTGAACATGAAGAAGTGGACGTCGGTGAAGAGTGCCTCTCCTGCCTTTCCAATGTCAACGGGGAGGCACCTGCAATCATTGGAGGTGAAAGAGTAAGAAGAACCATTGGGAGTGACACTGAGGGAGAGACTTTTGGAGGAGGGAAGGGGAGGAGATGTCTTGAGAGAGGAAGACGGAGGTGGCATTGTCTCCCTCCGAAACATTATTGGCGGCTTCTCTTCCATCTTAAAAGGTTCTCTCTTCTTAGTCTGTGTTCCAAGTTGCTTCGTGTACAACTCTTTACCTCTTGTAAATTTCGTTGTTCTTCTTGCAAGAAAGAATTCTTCTCTTGCAGAAGAGCTCTCATCAAAAGGACTCGTGAACGGTGTGGCTTCTGTAAACAACCGTTAACATTTTTATTCCGTCTTTTATTTCTGTTTTTATTTCTTTTCGCATTGTTTCCTACGGTTGCTCTGGAAGTGCTCTGGAAGCACCTTTTCATTGCATTCTTTAAATTTATCACCATCCTCATTTTCTATCCCTCCCTAACTTCCCATGCTCTCACGCTCCCCTTCCATCTCTCTCTCTCTCTCCTCTCTCTATCTTCTCTCTCTCTCTCACTTTCTCACTTTCTCTATCACCCCCCCCCCTCTCTCTTTCTCTCAATGTAACCGGTGGGTGGTAGATGCCGGGATGCTTGCTCCGTAGATGGCAGACCATGTTGCTGGTGGTTGAGCCAATCTTCCTGCCCACGTACTGGCAGTAGTTGCACTTGTACCGCTTGAAGACGTGGTCGATGAGTGTGTAATGGTCGTACACTTTGGACATTCCTCAAGATGCAGCAGCGAAGTTCTTGTGTTTTCAATATAAAGCTGAAACACTTTTAACTATAAAAAATAGCATAATTTTCAATATCTTAAAGGAGCCAAGAAGAAGTTTTCGCGGTTTTTGCCAGACCAAAGGGCGAGAGTGCATTTGTTTTAGAAAGACGCGACAACATAGGTCAGGAAAAAATTCGGTTGACTTTCGTGCCCCTTTCAGTAGAATAAAGTCAACATATTAGCTGGTAAAATCATCAACTTCTTGAAGTAAAAGAGGCAGCGAGAATAAGAAAGGAGAAAATGCGAGGAATAAATCGACGGCGAATTTTTAGATATGAAAGCTGAGAATAGAGCATTGGAGAACAAGCAGCGCATGAGCGAGATATTATATGGGTAGAGAAAGAGAGCAAAGTGAGAGATAACAAGAAGAGTAGAGAAGAGAACGAGAATGGAAATTGAATGGAGTGGGAAGAATGGGTGAGCAGCGAATGCAGCCTGTGGTCGAGCAATCGATCGAGTTGTGGAGAATGCAAGAGAATGCAAGAGAGCGTGAGAGAGCGCGAGCGGGACAGGGCGAGAGAGGGAGAGAAAAACGAGAGAGAGAGAGAGAGAGAGAGGAGCGAGAGAGGAGAGAGAGATAGAGACGTGCGAGAGGTTAAAAATATACGGGAGAGAGTGAGAGGAAGAGATTGAGTGAAATATGTAGTTGGCGAGATAAAAATGTACAAAGTCCATCGAATGGTTGATAATGAATGAAGAATACGAGTGAAAGCAGTAGAAACAGAGAATGAGAAAGAACCATAAACGAATTCAAATGTACATGGAGGGAAACAGAAGGCAAAAGGAATGCAAATATTCTAGATGGAACTCTTACTCATCAAGCTTACCTTCATTCTTCTCATCATTACAGGCTCACAGATCATCATCCGGTTGTGCACACACGAGAACAAAAAAAAAAACAAGTAATTTCCAGTATGCGCCAAACAGGCCAGTGGAAACTATTCTAGAATACGTTAGCCTAAACTATCAAAATCTTTACAGTGCTATGAATTTACATACAGTCCATCTCGACCTCCAGGCACAGTTTCCTCCTATAATAAAAAGGAACCGTTTGCAATCAACCAAGTACTACTTTCTTTCATGGTTTATTCACTTTCTTGGATGTTTATCATTCTTTTTAAGAAGAGTTGTCCATTATATAGAGTATGTTAGGGCATTCCAATGAGGACGCTAATTTCGACGAAAGGGAACTCATTCTCAACTGTTTTGGAATGATGGCGACTTCTTCTTTGCAACTCTTATTTTCGTCACTCATGAGAGAGAGGTGTGATCATTTTTTTGCTTTAATTTGCATGCAATTATGGTTGAAAATGTCGTGTCACCAGATTTATTGGTCTTCTTTATTTCTCAGTAGGTTTGGACGTAGAAGTCATTTGTAGATTTAGAAGAAGACGGACATGAAGATCCATCTATTTCCTCTTGCTCTATTCGCTTCTCTTGCTCACGTTTGAAGAGTTTCCGACTACAAGGAGAATGGCGAAAATAGTAGAAGAGAGGTGAAGAGGAAGCGAGAAAGAGTAGAAGGTACTGAAGAAGGCTGAGGCAGACTCGAAGAGATATAAGAAACATAACGAAGGAGAGAAGCGAGCTGCTCAAGATTACAAAAATTCATTTCTCAAGAGGCAGGGCGAGAATAGCAAGCAAACGATGAGTTAAACGGAGAGAATTTGAGAATGAGTGAATGATAGGGAGAGAGTTTAGAGAAGAGGAGGCATTTAGAGATAAAAAAAAAGAAAAAGAGAAGATGAGTGTGCGTGTGTAAATGGCAGATAAAGTAAGTGAAGCAACTGAAGGAGAGCTTCTTCATAAGAGAAGGTAAGGAGAGAAGAACGGGATATCCATGAATAGAGAGAGAGAGAGAGAGAGAGAGAGAGAGATGGAGAGAGACACTGAGATCGAGAGTCAGTGATGGAGAGAAGATGAGAGCGCAAGAAGAACGAGAAATTTGTGATGTTATTCCACAGAACATCCGGGCCAGCAACAGAACGCTGGTACTTCAGCAATGTAGCAGAGTGTTCCTTTCTCACCCATTTGTAATCAATATCTTTGGAAATAAATTATGATTAAAATTCTACGTTTTTCAGGGTCTGCTTTAATTCTGGATAAGACACGACAATGGTGGTGAGAGCTCTTGTCATTCCCTTCTCAATATGAAAGTGATGTGTTTCTTCTTGCAGAAAGTCCGTTTCACTCGAAAGCAGTACGATGTGATGGTGAAGTTTGAGAAGCAGCATCATCCGGACATCTGGAAGTTCATCCTGGATAAGGTTGACCTCTTCACTTCATTCCCAACTCCTTTCTTCCTTCATAGATCGGCAGAACTGAGAATCTTCAACTTCTGGATGTCTCGGATGAAGCCTCAGTCTTCGCCCTCAACCTTGCCGAACAGTTCCCAACTAATAAGTTAGACAGTCGTCTTCCTCTCTGTCGTCTCTCTTCTCTTTCTCTCTCTCTCTCTACAGCTGTTCTCTCTCTCTATGTCTCCTCTCTTCCTCTCTCTCCATCTCACTTCTCTCTCTCCATTTCTCATATCTCTTCCTCATTCCCTCTTCCTCTCAGTTCTCTCTGCTTCCTACTTCGCACTTCGTCAATCTCTCTTCCTTTATTTCTTTTCTCCTAATAAGGTTGACATGTGCAATGCGTGCTGCACCCGACTTCCCTCTTCCTGCAAATGTTTCTTTCAAGAAGATCGATGTTCGTCGGAACTGGAAAGACGTCGCTGGAGTACTTTATTCTTCAACTTCATTTGTCTAATCTTTGTTGTTTTTTTTTTTCGTTCCTGAATGGAGATTTTTTATGTGATTTGTTCGAGAAAATTAAATAAAAAAAAGAATATAAAAGAATTGATTATAGATTGGAGAATTTGATGCCATAATCGTGAACGAGTTGACCCACGAGATCTCCGACTTGGGTGCTTTCTTCTCTGTCCTCAAAACTCTTCTCAAGCCATCCGCTCCTATTGTTAGCCTTTTCCTCTTATTTTTCTCACCATTCATTTGCATTTGTTTGATATTGTTAGGGCCTTCCTTAGTTTCTCTACTGAATCTCTACTATCTCGCACCCTTTCCATCTCTCGTCCTCTTCGTTTCGCGTTGTCTCTCATCGTTCATCGTCTCTCAGCAGTGAGAGTGAACCTGTTGCTCCTTGTGAACACGGGTCATGATGCCTTCATGTCTACATCAATTTACATAACTTAAAACTAGGAAGAAATGAATGAGATAATCAGCTAACGTCTAAAGATAATAATACCGAAATGTACATATGATTAAGATAGTGATAACTCGGCCAAAGAACCCGCCACTCCCACTGCCTGAGTGTTGTCTTACTCTCTGGAATAAACTCGCACCGACCAAGGAAGAGTTTCTCAAGGCGGCCGAATCGGTTAGTTCTTCTCCACTTCGCTCATAATTGTCTATAGACCTATACCTAACTGAATTTGCTCGGAAATTGATTTAAAACTATATTTCATATGTATCATATACATATGTACATATGTATGTATGTATGTATGTATGTACAGTCCCGCCCAACATTTCAGGGACATAAATTAATAAGATTAATTCGTTAAATTTAAATAATTTCAATTGGATTTTGAGCGATATTAGGCACTTTTACGCAGTTTCTTGTGTTTGTTAAGGTGGTTTTTGACATGCTGAACAAGTACATACAGTCAGATTTTAAAAAGAATCTGAAATGAACGTTTAAAAACTAATTCGGCTGGTTTTAGGAGGGCCATGACCGTGTTTTCGTTGCCTTAGATAACCCAAGATCGACAGCACCTAAAAGACGGCCATGACCCTCCTAAAACCGGCCGAATTCGTTTTTAAACGGTCATTTGAGATTCTTTTTAAAATCTGACTGTATGAACTTGTTCAGCATGTCAAAAACCACCCCAACAAACACAAGAAACTGTGTAAAAGTGCCTAATATCGCTCAAATTCCAATTGAAATTATTTAAATTAATCTAATTAATTTATGTACCTGAAATGTTGGGCAGGACTGTATGTATGTACGAGCGATTATGAGCGAAGTAGAGAAGTACATATAAAATGTGAAAAGGTTAAGAAAAGTTTTAAGAGATAGATAGAAACAAAGAAGAGAAGGTAACATGAATATTTTGAGGCAGAGCTGAATTCGCTTTCCTTTTCTGCTGCTGTTCCCGTCACGATCGACAGATTCGAATGGGAAGAAATTCTATATTCGGGATGTTTCCCAGCAGTGAGGTTAGGATGCCGAATATAGCACAAAATGATATAGAGAATGGATTCTTGCGCATCTTTCGTAAGAAGAAAAAAGAAGGTATAAGAGGGCTGATCTCTGCAGAAACACAGTGAAGTGCACTGAGAGAGAGATCCGCGACTTCTGCAATGGCCAGTCTAAGAAACTCGCCTTCGAGGAGAAGCTTTTCATTTTCATCTTCCGAGCCTAATTGCATACTATCACTTTACGGATTTCGGATTGTAATTTTCATCCAATCAGGAGAAACTTTTTTTCAAGACTAAATTGAAATCTATCGTAGAAAACTTATACTATGCAAGTTCAAATTTAGAAGCAGCATATATATGAATTTCTTCTCAAATAGGATAGTTGATGTGTGGAATACTCTCCCCGATGTTTTGTTTACACTTTCCCTGCCGGGTGCTCGTAACTTAATTAAGAACGTTGTGCTCTCTCGACGTAGCTAATGCTGGCTTTATTTCCTCTTATTTTATAATTCTTGCTTTGTTTTGTTGGTTCTTTTTCTCTCTTTTCTAAGGTGCCTTAAGCACCTATTGGTCACCTCGTAGCGGCCTCTTAACCATCTGATTGCGACATATTTTCCCAATTTCCTCCGATTTTCTTTCTCAACTCCACTTAAATGCAAGCCAGATAAACAATATATATATGCGTCTACATTTAGCACATGAAGCCACTCAGATGTTTATTTTCTTTCCTATTTTTCTCTAGGAAATAATAATGTCACTTTATGCGGAGCTCCACACTTCTTTTCCGCTGGCCTATACACCTTTGTGTGTTTAACTTCTAGAATGCTTCAACTGGTAATCGAACTAAATTCGTAAAGTCGTAATTTGCCATTTACATAATTATTCCCATGCATACATTGTGTATACAAGTGTATGCAACTTGAAAGAGGGGGGACTCCGAGCGGAAGTAGAGAATGTACTCGGGGAAACAAAGTGAAGAAGTCCAAGAGGGCGTCATGAGTCATGGAGTTCAGCGAGAGCCTTCCTCTTCCGAATTCCACGATTTAATCTTTGTTTGTCGCCTTTCTCAGCCACACAATAAAACAAATTCATCTTCTTTTCTTCCCCCAATATTTTTTTTGTTTCACTACGCTTTCTCTCTCTCTCCCCTCTTTCTCTCATCTCTCTCTCTCTCTCTCTGACTCGCTTTAGTCTAACTTAATCTCTGCTTCGATAAACGAAGGTGCGCAAAGTGATTGAACGGAATATAAGAAGGGCTTGGTGATCGCTAGAGTCAAAGGCTGTGAAATGGAGTTGAGCTGGCAGCTTCTCCTCGGTTTCCTCTCTGTGTTTGCCTGTCCCTGTTCCCTCGCCTCCCCACGTCTCCGTCGTTCCTATACTCTCTACCTCTGCTCCAACTATGGCAGAACTTTTCTCTCCAACAACCGTGTGTTTCTATTTCTTCTTCTGTGCTTCAGTAAAATAAAGTAGTAAAAAAAATTAGTCTAAAGGTATGCATGTAGGTATGTACATACATACATATATATGAGTATACAGCATTGATATATAATAGAACAGCCTATCGGAGTTGGACGTTAACATGACAATGATCTCAATCTAGATCCCTCTCTCACCCACTCCTTTCCTCTCCCATTCCCATATCTCTTCAGCTTGCTGGTACAATTGCATGAGTGGCAACTGCAACTCGCAAGCTCCCTTCTACGATCCCTACAACAACTATGGCAATGCTAATTGTGGAAGTTGCTCTCAGATGAACTGCTACAACTATGGAGGATTCTTTTACAATGGGTACCATCATTTTGCTCATCCATTCGCATTTATCTCATTTTCATTTCCATACTTGAAAAGAAAAGAGGAGAAGCAAATAAAGAAGAGAGATAGGGAGATTTATATAGATAGAGAGATAGGGAGATTTATATAGATAGAGAGATAGGGAGATTTATATAGATAGAGAGATAGGGAGATTTAGCTGATAAGACTATCTTATTAGGGTGTTGAAATGGATGTATGATCTGGAGAAGAGAAAGAATGGATGGTTGCAGAGTCTACTACGGCTACGCTCCCTCCACAGGGGCATACTCTTTATGTGCCTCTTCGTGTTGTAATCCCAATCAAGGTGGATACCAAATAGGAAGTGGAGCTGTTCCGACTGGAGGAGGCTATCAAATCGGAAGTGGAGCAGCACCCGATCCTGGCCAGCCACAACCAGGAACTGACTATCAGATAGGCAGTGGAGGTTAGCCGAGAGGGAAAAGGGATGGGGCAGCGGCGACGATAATCTCTCTCGGAAGAAGGATAAAAGAAAGGGGAAAAGATGTTGAAGTTTAAAAGATTAATTGATTAAGAGATTGAAATAGTTTCTCGACTCAATAAACTAACCTGCGAAACCTTTTCAGCAGTACCGGCTAAATCGTGATTGGCTTTGATGAGAAAGCGATATGCTGCTGTCTGGTTTCTCTCTTCTTTCTCATTCATTCTCTGCTGTTGTGGGAATAAATCGAACAAACGTAGTAGTGGTATCATGCAGGAACATCTTGACTTTTTTTTCGGAATCTCATAGTTCATCGAGTCAATTTCTAAACATTTAATCTGAATTGTTCATCCCATGTCTTCAGAAAAGTCTTCAAGAAATGTTGTCCATGCTGATATGGATTGCATGACAAGGGAAGTGGGAGAACTACACACACAGATAACATCCTAAATATACAAAAGAATAAAGCATAGATTTCTTGAAAGTCAAACGAAAAATGAGGCAATAATTAGCAGGCAAGCGGAATGTCTACTGCTTCTATTGTACATACAAATCGAGCATTTTATAGTTTCAAACATGACAACACGACCACGGGGATTACCAGGAAATCAATTGATTTAGCCAAATTTAAAATTATAAATAAATTTTTTACTATTTTAACATAACGTTACTTTCTATTTTACTCCGTACTACAGTGAGAGCTAAGAAAGAAACTTCTGTTGACAAAATCACTGACGAATAACTTATCATCAACACGCATTTTAGGCCAAGGGGTCAAATGAAAAATGCGGATATATCGTTGTGAAGCAGCTCATAAGTGGAAAAGATAAGAAAGAAATAAGGATTAGATCTCGTTGAAGTGAGAGACAACTTGCTGCAGGCCCAGCTCGATTTTGGAGATTTCTCTAATCTCAAACTTCTTAACTTTGCCAGTCGCGGTAAGTGGGAAGTCCTTTTCTTTCTTGAAGAGGATGTAGCGTGGAATTTTGAAGTGCGCGATCTGAAATGAAAAATTAAATGAAAATAGGTCATACGTCTGTTGCAATTTCAGTGCAAAACAAACTTTCCCATGGAATAATTCAACGAAATATGTACATATGAGTGAATTCCCAGAATTGACATTGGGTAGAGAAGATTCTGAACCTTGCCATAGCAGAATTTACGAATCTCTTCTTCAGTGCATGAATTCTCAAACTTCTCGTTCAGTCGAATCCAAGCACAGACAACCTCTCCAAATCGCTCGTCAGGAACACCAACGATCTACGAGAATTCAGAAACATTCATTGGAAAGGTAGAATAAAACAAACTGAGAAACTGAGATAAAGAGGGACGGAAACTAATAGAAAAGAATGAGAGGACTGACATGCACATCCTCCACCTTGGGATGTTTGAAGAGGAACTGCTCCACCTCAGTGGGATAGATGTTCTCTCCCCCTCTCACTATCATGTCCTTGCTGCGACCCACGATGGACACCGTTCCATTCTCGTGCATCACCCCGATGTCTCTGATATTCTTACTCATCTCCTTGCTCCTCTCTCTCTCTCTCACTCTCTCTCTCTCTCTCTCTCTCTCTCTCTCTCTCTCTACGAACCCAGTATGATACCATCGGTCGGCTGTGATCTCCTTCCTGGTCTGCTCCTCGCTGTTCCAATAGCATCTCATGACTGAATACCCTCGAACGACGACTTCTCCTTTCTCCCCTCGGGCAACGATCTTCCCGTATTTGTCGATGATTGCGGCCTGTGAAGAGTGCAAAGGTAAATGAGAAAGAAGAAAAGGATAAGTAGTGAGAGCGAGAGAACGAGAGACTTCAAGATGGTCCATGATATGCCCGACGCTCTTGATTCTCTGCTCGGGGGGCTCGTCCCGGAGAGACATGAAAGAGACTGGACTGGTTTCCGTTGTCCCGTAGCACACCTCCAAGCAATCTTTCATTCACAGCCTATCAGTGAGGGTCCACTTGGAGCCACACCGGCAAAAATATATTATATTAATACAATATTTCAATCTAGTTTTTCAAAAATTTTAATTTCGAGAACCGGCTGAAAGAACTGTTAAAACTGATTTCATTGTCAATCCATTTTAACTTTCTTTTTTTTTATTCGATTCCCGGCCAAATGCTAGACAAAAAATCGTCAATCTTACCTCTCAACAAAGCTTTTAGCATATGTAGTTTAACGAGCAAATATGTACATATGTTGAGAAACAAAAAGTGATTTTCTTCATAAAAAGTAAAATAATGCTCGTCTCAGGCCAGGCGTATATCTTTAAAGGAGCTTGAAAGTCGTTAACTCCTAACACGAAATGCCGACTCATTCAAGTACCGTAGTTTTTGGCAATTTGCCAAGATCCTTGCTTCGAAACCTTTTCTATTAAAACATGCGTTTGATTGGGCGATTTCAAATTGGCGGTTTACGTCCGTTTGATGAATCATGAATATGCCGGCTTATATTTTACGGCCGAACGACGAAATTTCACGCTTTTCGGTCATGATATGCTCGTCAATCCTATTTGCACAGTGTTTTGCCTAGTAGCATCGGGTCATTTTTCCTTGGCCGTTAAATGGAATAAAAAAAACCGCGCATCGCGACCGCAACGCCTCAAAAATCAGTTCATTTTTATTTTGGTGCGAACATAATCCACGAACATCGGCCGTAAATTGGTGTAATATGTCCGTAGATTAGTAAAACATCAGATGCTCCTCAAACTACTGGGGACAAAACGCTGTGTATTTGGCCGTAATTTGGTCAGGGGACTAATGTTAAATCTAAAGTTCTGTATAAATCACTAATATTTCCCTCATGATCAGGCGACTCTTTTCAGATGCAAATTACTCCTCTAACTTTTAGTTTAGTAAATTTAATTTTTGCTGATGCTTTCGCAAGCTCAATCCGGACATATTCACAGAATCATCCTTATAGCAAAAAAATTGAGTTTTTGCCTCCTTTAACACCTGACTGAAATTTGCATGATAAAGAAAGTAAAAAAAAAATTGACAGCGAAAAGCCAAATATATATATTAAAAATTTTAACATCAGCAGCTTTTCGAAGGGAAAATGTTAGAAAAAAATAGATTGATCTAAAACTGATTTTATGGGGCTATAGAAAGCATGGCAAACCTGGAGATCGACCATATTCATCTCCTTGACGAGTCTCTGGCAAAGAGTAATCGGGCAAGGAGCACCCGCTACGAAGCCTGGCGGAACATTCTATTCTGTGCTGTTTAAGGGAGCTGGGCACGGAGAAAGTACCTGAGCGGATGGAGGAGAAGTCGCAGAAAGGGAACTCCGAGTGGTTCAGCATGTCGATGAACATCGTCGGCGTGCCGTACAGTGCTGTGCATCTGGAGAGAGAGAGAAGGAGAGAGTGAGAGAGAGAGAGAGAAGGAAAGAGAGAATGAGATGTGAAGAGCTCAGATTGAAAATGCAAACTTTTCATTATGAACTGCGTGGAGAGCGGCGAGGGCCTCGAAGGAGGGAGCAGGGAAGACAACAGTCTGATCATGGGTCAGGGCAGACAGAACTCCCATCACACAGCCGAAGCAGTGGTACAGGGGATTCGGAACGCAGATCACTGTTCTCTGCAAGAATTATTTCTCTAGAACGCTCTCTCCTTTTCTCTCGCTCTCTCTCTCTCTCTCTCGATCTCTGTTCATGTCTGCCGTACTCTCTCTCTCTCAATCTGCTTCTCTCTTTCTCTCGACGTCTCTTTTCTCCGTCTCTCTCTTGCTTACCCTGTCTCTTTCGCTGTATCCAGCCCTGAGGCCGACAAAGAAGGCGTTGTTGATGACATTGTGATGAGTAAGAGTGGCCCCCTTCGGCTGCCCCGTCGTGCCCTTCAACCATTTCTTCATCTTCCTTTACTCGGAACGCAAGAGTTATCCCACCGAAGTATACTGAATGTTGACTGGATCGTCTGGTTGGATCTCTCTTTCAATCTGCGATAACTTCAGCCTGTCCACGTCAGTTCCCATCTCGATTACATCCGAATATTTCCACGCTCCCCTTCAACAGGAACAGATTTGCCATGCAGAACAGCCTAACCTTATGCGCTCCGATCTCTCCTTCCTATATTATTCAACAACCTTATAATTAATGGTCACGACGCAATAAGGAATGAGCAAATAACGGCTCAAATAGTGGGAATCGTTTATTCTTTATGCTAGGATGAGAGAAAGGAAGATATTGAGAAGGAGAGGAAGAGGAACCAACTGATAAGCATTGTCTTCGTGATCGAAGATGATAAGATGGCGGAAGGTGGGGAAGGAGTGAGTTGTAATGTCACTTCGGCCCTCCGGCTTTGTTACTACTTCAGGAATGATATCCTGCAATAAGGGGTATGAATCGTATAATGAATCGTATACGAATCGTATACATATTTCTTAGTTCGAGGAAAGAGAGATACAGAGAAAGAGCGAGAGAGGAGATAGAGAGACAGATAAAGAAGAAGATTTGTGTACCTTGACGGATTCATAATAGTTGGATTTCTTGAAGAGAGGCGGGGCGATAAGAGCACTGATGCCGACTTTCTCAATTGCAAAGCGAAGCTCCTCCGACTGATAAGATGGATTGATATTGACCTGAAGGAAAGGAAAGTGAGATCTCTGAGACGCCAAAGACTGATACTGACCAGGATCAGACCGGCCAATGCGGCCGCGAATTGGGTTGTAACCCATTCGTATGTATTCGGACCCCAGATACCCACTCGGTCGCCCTTCTCCAGTCCGAGATGGATTAGACCTGCCGCCAGCTTTTCTGCCTGCATCACATTGCATAGTGCAGTTGGAAGGAGTTGGAACTGACATCAAATAGAAGTTGCTTGTAAGTCTTTCGAACTCCATCCCGACAGAAGACGACGAATTCTCGATCGGGCACCTGGAGGAAATATGTAGAAGAGAGAAGGCCAAGAAAGTTACTACGAAAAAAGTAAACATAGAGAGAGAGGAGCAGATAGAGAGAGGGAGAGGGTGAGAGAGAGGGCCAGCTAGAGAAATGGAGAGGGAAAGGGCGGAGGAGCTAGAGAGAGGGAAAGGGGGAGAGAGGGGCAGCTAGAGAGAGAGGGTTGAGAGGGGGCGATAAAGAGAGAGAGAGAAGAGGCTCACTCTTTCCGCTGCACTTCTCAATAGCTCTCCGACAGTCTCAAAGAGGAGGCCGACGGTGCTGGATCCATGAACGTAGCTTCTTCTAGCAGGACGAGCCATGGCGGAGGAGGAAAGGGTAGCGGACTCGGCCAGTGACAGAGACAGCGAGTCCTCTCAAGATATCACCAATAAGCTCAAGTCAGGCGAAAAACCTTTTTCGTTACTTTTCTTATCTGGGAATGGTAATCGAAAAATCCTAAAATCGCTAAATTATTGTTTATTTGCGAAAAGAAATGAGGAAATTAATGAAAAAAGAAAAAAAAAATTACTGTAAAGTTGCCTTTCATTGCTTCATTCCGACACTTCCCACTTTATATTTTCTAGCTCATATTTAAAATTATAATTTTCCAACTTTTGGGATAAAACATTTCCAGGTTAGCATGAAAATGAATGTGCTCGAAATGCTCGTATACGAAGCTGACATTCTGTAAATAATGATGTCATTAGAACCCTCTTGCATGTCGACTAAGAGGAACGGAGAAAGTGAGTTGTTTCATTCCCTCAGGGACGCTCATCCCGTGCGAGCCATCCTTTTGTCTCTAGCAATTCTCTTATTCCCAATTCAATTTCATCTTAACACTCTGAAAATGACGAGTGGCCTCGAACTTCTTCAGCGAACCAACACTCAAAAGCAGTGGGCAGAAACATTTTGCAAGAGTACATTATCTAGGTGGAAGTAGAGTTTTCAGTAAAATAAACAATGTTCCAATGTTTCTATTTTATATAGGATTATATGCTTGTACACATGATGCTTATTGAAACAAAAGTGAAATTTAAATGATTGATTTCCTCTCGAAGGAAAGGAGGTCGAGAAGGAGATGAAGAAGAGGAACTGACCAAGATGCATAACAGGCATGAAGAGGGAAGAGAGGAGAAGGCCGCGGGTGCCTGAGGCTATTACCTCAAAGAGGACGAAGGGCTCATCACTTTACTGCCAGATGAGCACCCATTTATAGGCATTTAAAGAGGTAACGGGATGGAAGAGAGAGAGAGAGATAGAGAGAGAGAGAGAGAGTTGGAGCAGAGAGAGAGAGACGGAGATCGTGGGATACAACGAGGATGTTGGGAGCGCAGAACTCGGTAAGTTTGCTGGGCGGAATGCGTAACAAGACAAAAAAGAGAATTGGAACGGTCTACACTCGTACGCAGGAGAAGATTCCACGAAATTGAGAAGTGGAGTTGAATGGAGAAGAGAAGAGTGGGCACGAGTGAAAGGCACCAGAGAAAACTCTCCGATTAGGATTCTCCTCCCTGCTTTATCCGGACACGCAAAGAAATCAACGAGAAGAGGTGGAGGTTTTCCTTCATTTTGGGATCATCGATGACAGCTGCGAGGGAATCGAACTAGTGAGAGATAGATAGGGAGAAGAGAAGGGAGGATGAGAGAGAGAGGTGTATATAGAGAGAGAAGAGAAAGAGATAGAGATAGATAGAGAGGAGAGAGAGAGAGAGAGAGGAAGAGAGAGAGAGAGTAATGAGAAGAGGAACAACATACGCATTGGAAATAAATAAAAAGAAGGATTGTGGTGAAGAAGTGAAGAGAGGGCCAGAAGTACAGTACAGTCAGCAAGAGAAAAGATGAAGACTAGTGGATTTAACAGCGGAATAAGACATTGAGACAAAGAGAGTAAGAAAAAGGAGAGAGATCCAGAGTAAGAAAGAAATCGCTTTCCGCTGGAATTCAAAGGCAGATCATACCATGAGATAGTCTCGGATAAAGTAGACAAAGGAAGAAAGATTGATCTGGCAGGAGAGGTAAGGACTGACTGAACAGACTGGGATTTGAGGAGGAAGGGTATACATCTCATTACAGATTGAGAGAGAAGAACAGTTCAATATGGACGCAGGGAAAGAGAAGAGAGAATTATAATAAATATGAGTTGAGGAATTCAGAGCACGGAAGAGTCAGCGCGAAAGAATTAGAAGACGAGAGTATCAGACGAGCGACAGAGAAAGAAATAGAGTGGGTGGGAAAGAGAGAGCAAGAGAATGAGAGTGGGAGAGAAAGAGAGAAGTAATAGGAAGAATGAGATATGTGGCAAGGGTGTGTTCTGAACGGGTTTCGCTGAATACAAGAGTAAATCTCGTCAAGGCTGCAGGAGACGGTTAAAAAACTCGAGATCAAGATAACATTTTCTTGATAGTGAATTAAGAAAATTCATCTTCTTGCACTTCCAGTTGATTAGGATAACAACAAGGAGATTATCTCAAGACATTGAACTTCTGTTTATTGGGTACGGGATTGAAAAGCAACTGATCAATATTACTACAAGTTTCAAGGGGGACCAAGTGTTCGATGGCAAGAAATGGGGACTGGAATGGGAAACGCGCAGAGGAAAAATCACGGCTGAAAAGAAAGAAGATGAGAGCGCAAGGGCTGGCTGTTGGGTGAAAGAAGAGAATGAGAACGATCAAGGGATAGATAGTAGAGGAGAAGACAAGGAAGAGAGAGAACTGCAGGTAGGAGAGAAACAGCATCTACTGCAAGGTCAGTACTCTGAGTAAGAGAGAGAGAGTGAGAGAGAGATAGAGAGAGAGTGAGAGTGAGAGAGAGAGACGAAGAGGAGAGCTAGAGAAGGAAGGAGGGACAGAGATATCGGGATATCTCATTGTTCAAAACGCGAAATTATAATTTTACACATCTTCCTTAAAATTCACAATCGTACAATTCTATCTTTCAATCGCTTTCTCACTTATCCCATCCCCATGTCTCCCTCTCTCTTTCTCCTTATCTCTCTCTCACTTTCTCACTTACTCTATCTCTTATTTATCTCTCTCACTCTGCTCCCTAGCTTTCTTGCTTCTTGAATTAAATTCGTTCTAAGCAAGCGTTTGTTTCTCTCCACAGGCACAATCCATTTTCCACGTAGGAACATCTTCGTTTCTCCTTTCATGGTAAGAGAAAAAATGCGAAAGCTCGATAAAAAGACATGCTAAGTGACTAAGGTGCTTTTTCGTATTTTTCTTTTTCAAAAAACCACAAACTCTTAATCGAAAATCAACAATAAAAAAAATTTCTCTTTTCGCACTCAATATCTCTCATTAATTTTATTCCAGAGAAAAAAGAAAGCAAAACGGTGATAAAAAATAGATCAGACGAGGGGTGGTAAGTTGGTGGAAGACACAAGAAAGCCTGTAGCGGTTGACGCTTAGAGCATGAGATCTGTCTCCACCTTCCTCTCTCTCTCTCTCTCTCTCTCTCTCTCTCTCTCTCTCTCGAGTTGCCGATCCAGTCCAGGCTGCTCTCGCACTCATTTTATCGAAGTATGCGCCAAAGAGAATTAGAAAAGAAAGAAAGACAGAGGGAGAGAGGGAGAGAGTGAAAGGGTGGAGAGAAACGGAGAGAAAGAGAGAAGAGAAAAAATTAAAGAATATAGTCTAGATCTTCATTATCGCTCTTCCTCATCTCAATATTTATGAAAAATAAACGGACTTCGATGCCGTACGAGATATGTATATTTTAAAAAGTAAAAAGGTGAGGGAAGCCTGAAAAATAAGGGAGTTTTCTGGAAAAAAAATATTGTTCACAATAAAATGCAGTTTTTTGAATTCTACTAATTAGTCTTTCTTATTTTAATTGAACTGTGGTTGGATATCGACAAGTACTTAGCTTTGCAGCTACGGAAAGATAAAAATGAGCCTATCATTCGATCTCCGGAATCCTCTTTTCTCGATCTCATTCATTTTTTGTCGTCATTCCATTCTCTCTTCTCTACTCAATTTTTTTAGTCTAATCATGTATTTATAAACTTTCTCATGAGATTAGGCCACCTAGCGTGTAATAGCGCGTGTAGACTTCTCCTCACGTTCACCTTTTTGTTTTCTCAGTGACATTTCTCATTCATTTTGTTTCCCGTTTTGCCACTAAAAGTAAGTTTCTGGAATAGGGAAAAGGGATGAAGGTTAATCTTGATTTTTATGTACACATACAGTATGTTCAAAATCGACGGCACTGAAAAATTGCTAAACGAATACGGATATTCAGTACGTGAAACAGCTAATGATAAGGAATGATTTATACTCTCTCTTTCATTGGAGGAGGGGAACTGTACGTGGAAGGTGAGATTGGTTGTCTCTTCTTCTTCCCAACTCTGCCTCTTCCATAATTCTGAAAGAAGTGTTGAGAAGGCTACGTTGAATGACTATTGAAAAAAATAATGAAATGTCAAAATGAAAGTTGCCTCGAGAAGATGCGCAAGATAAGGAGCAAATTCATTCTGGGGGATGACTGAGAGAGCATAGCCAGCCAAGTATTGGAGTGGATTGACATCCAGAGGGGATGGAGAAGGAGAGAGCGAAGCTGAGGAGAGGGGGAGCAGCAGAAGGCAGAGGCAGAAGTGGCGCCACTTTCCACACCACGCCATGCTAGTGGAGTGAGCAGCCGACCAGCCTTGTTTTCAACTTATTCAATGCCCTCCGCCTCTTTGCATGCCATTTCCCCTGTCATATCCAAATCATTTCCACGTTTGTACAGTCTGAGTCGTAAATGGAAAGATTATAATTTATCTTCTCGTGATTCTGCTGACTCGCCCTAACTTGTACAAGGGCTACCCCGTATTTCCAGTACTCATAAAAAAAAATGCTAACATCAACACAAGAAAATTTTATTTCGTGGCCAAGGATGGAGAGCTGAAGCAGAGAGAGAGAGTGAAGATTTGATAGGGGTAAGGGGGAGGGCGAGGACCTTAGGAGTTTCAGGAGATAGTGGTAGCTGTTGCCATCATAGCATCAATCGAACCATGGAACATTGTCTGAAAAAAAGATAAATTAACAGAGCAGTACCAATCCAGATATTAATAAAGGTATGTAAATAATTTCAAAGAGTTATGAAGTGTTGGATACTTGACACTTGAAGTGAAACAAACTTCGAATCGCTCGACAATTTTGTTGAAGATATCCTTATCACTCACACCTTCATCATCCGGCACGAGAATTGGCACCTCGACAAATCATTCTTTCAATATACACGCAATGCTGCATTTCTCATTGATTTTATGAATGTTTTTTTTAAGGAAATTAGCAAAAATAGTTAAAAACCTTAAAGGGAACGACGAGAGAGACGTCCTGGATGACGCCTTCCGTGCCCTTAGCAGCGAACGAAGAGGGGAGGCAGAGAAGAGCGAGAAGAGCGACCACTCGCAGCATTCTCTCCTAGCACGAATGACAGAGAACTCTGAGGCAACGAGTCAAAAACCTCATTATGAGTACAAAATGAATAATTTCCAGTTTATTCCAAATATCTATTTCATTATGTTTTTATGCAGATAGTTAGTTTTCGGATGTCGTCCAGTTTATTTCTAACTATGACCCATTTTCCCTCTGACAATGAGTCAAAGTTCTGATGAGAGCACAGAAAGAAACGTTCATTTATGGCCCGGCTACAACACTCGTTGTCCTTTGCATGGGCTGATCGGATTGAATTCTGTGCCGAGTAAGTGATAAAGAGGAACAAACTGATAATGCACTTTGTTATCACAACGAACAATGAACACTGACAACAACAACTCGGAACAAGCAGCAGCATACCAACATAATTATTGCCATATGTGGTGGGGTAGTCGACTACATAGTCAAGGAAAACGGGAAATTGCCTCCGTCTTGAAGAGGTTTCCTTTCCAGCTGTTCTTCTTAGTATTAGCTGCATTTGGTGAAAGATAAATAAGAAGAGAAGAAGAGGAATCCAAGAAAGGCTGCAGCATAAAGACTTCTTTGCTATTCTTTCTGATGGCTAGAATATTTTCATGCACATGAATGGACGATATTCCCGAGGGAGACTGATTTCCTCCCCTTCACCTTAGAACATTTGATTCGCACCTAGGAATAAAAGAACTCATGCATTTCTATCCGTCTCCACATCTACACTGAACACTCTTTGCTCTCTTTCTCCCTCTTCCTCTCTCTCTCTCTCGCTCTCTCTCTCTCTCTGTCTCCCTCTCTCTCTCTGTCTCCCTCTCTTTCCCTCTCTGCACTCAAGCACACTTCCGTTCATTCTGATGGAACAAAATGTGAATAGACTGAAAAGATGAGCCAGTAAACACTTGACAGTTGCATTCAGTCACTGAGAATGAGGATGAGAAGGAGAGAGAGGCGCCTTGGAGGATCTCTTGTCAGAGGACAATTCGGACAGTCAAACACGAGAATGACAAAGATAATTCTGTTTCCTTACGCATCATCGCTTACTTCCACTCTTCCTGATACATTTCTTTTTTTTTCTGAGGTCAGTTGCATCCCAGTTTTCTTCTGCTTCGCTTGTCTATTTCATGACATCTCTCGTGGCAACATATTTCTCTCTCTCCCTCTATCTCTCTCTTTCCCTCATTCTCTCTCATCCCCTCTTCTAACTCTTTTCTGCCTGGCTTCTCTTCAATCTCTTCCTCCCTTCATAACTAACCATCTGCCACATGACCATGTTTAATCCACATGTGGCCAGTCGCATTGGACGAAGAGTGCGGATATTACAGATCTCCACGCGTTACTCTTTTCTTTCTCCCCTGTCTTGCTCCCTCTCTTTCTTTCTCCTTCTCTCATTTCACTCCCTTTCTCCCACTCTCCCACCAATTTAGTCTCATATCTACCCCCGGTCGCGTTTACCTATCTCCGTCCATATTTATGTGTATACATTATAATCCATATTTATGTGTATTTTATGTGTACATATGTACATGTACATATGTACGTATGTGTATAGTATATATGTACATACATATATGTATGCACATACGCATGTGTACATACAGTCCCGCCCAACATTTCTGGTACATAAATTAATTAGATTAATTAGATTAATTTAAATAATTTCAATTGGAATTTGAGCGATATTAGGCACTTTTACGCAGTTTCTTGTGTTTGTTAGGGTGGTTTTTGACGTGCTGAACAAGTACATACAGTCAGATTTTAAAACGAATCTTAAATGACCGTTTATAAACGAATTCGGCCTGTTTTTGGAGGGTAATGACCGTCTTTTAGGTGCCGTCGATCTTGTGTTATCGAAGGCACCTAAAACACGGCCATGACCCTTCTAAAATCGGCCGAATTCGTTTTTAAACGGTCATTTCTGATTCTTTTTAAAATCTGACTGTATGTACTTGTTCAGAATGTCAAAAACCACCCTAACAAACACAAGAAACTGCTTAAAGGAGCATGAACACCCAAAACTCCTACGCGGAAAACCCTGTAGAATCTTCCGAGATACTGTAATTCAATTCGCTTTTATTATAATATTTGCACTGAAATACAGTGCACACGGACTAGTAAAAATTTTTCAAAAAATTTTGATATTGAAATTTTTTTGCGGAATTTCGATATTTCCCCGGGAATCATTGCAGAATTACAAACGAACAGAGAAAAAAGGACTGGAAATGGCTGCTTTCATTTATTTCGACAATGCAAGTGATGACGTTTAAAAAATATTTTCCCGCCAACAGGCCGGTGGTGAATATCCTGTAGTTAAATTTCTGCTTAACATACAAAGAACAGAAATATATCGTACAGCACCAAAAATTTCCCTAATACAGGCACATTTTTTTATATGTAAATTTCTCGCGAATGCTGTACTTTTGAATATTTTTACTTTGCAGAAGTGTTCGCATGAAGGGCATAGACTGACTCGTGTAATAGCTTAAGTGATAAAAAGAATGGGTTTCATGCTCCTTTAAAAGTGCCTAGTATCGCTCAAATTCCAATTGAAATTATTTAAATTAATCTAATTAATCTAATTAATTTATATACCTGAAATGTTGGGCGGTTATATATGTTTCTATACACATTCATATGTATGTATGTGCAGCCCCTGAATGTGTTAACAGTTGATACGAATCCCTAGATTCGCGTGAAATAGGGTCTTTATAGTAAATTAGACAGTGAGAAATAATGAAATAAGAGTGAAATAATGAATGAATACTCCGAGAAAGAAGAAGCGAGCCGCCATCTCCTTTTCTCTTTCTTCTTTCCACTTATCTCTTTCTCTCCACTGAGTTCCGGAAAGGAAGGCACTCCTCCTTCTCCGTTCTCCTCTTCCCTCATCTCCTCTTTCCATTTCATCGATGGCCGCTCCTACTGCTTAGCCTTCTCTCTTTCCGTCTGTCTTCTTTGGCTATCTTCATCAAACTATTTCTCCTTTTCCTTTCCATCTTCATCATCTCCATCTCATTCTCTTCCACGCCTTCGTTTCTCTCAATTTCTCTTTTCTCTTCTCTTCTTCTCCTGCCATCGGCTTTGGCGACCCAAGCATTTTCTCCTTTAGAAATGAGATTTGTCTGCGTCGTCCGTCCCTGGCTGCGTTGTCTTCTGATTCTCCCCCTCTTCTTTGCCCCCTAGAATGGCCGGGACAACCACTCCTTTGTAATTCACGTCTTCAATCCCCGCTCTGGCTATTCCACCTTTATTGCTTCATAAATTAACCTCGACATTGGTCGCTCCAACACGCTTACCAATACTCTATTTTCCAGTTGTTTCCGCACCTCCTGGGATCTTCCTTTTCTTTCCGTTCCGCTTCTTACATACCTCTCTCACTCGCTCCCTCTCTCTCAATCTCTCTTTCAATCTCACTGTCCCTCTCTTTCTCTCAATCTCTCTTTCAATCTCACAGTCCCTCTCTCTCTCTCTCTATCTCTCTTTCAATCTCACAGTCCCTCCCTCTCTCTCTCAATCTCTCTTTCAATCTCTCACTCTCTCTCTCAGTCTCTCTCTCATCTTTCATCCATTTTTCCCAATCTTTTTAGGTCTTCTGTTCCATTCAGTGGATTTTGGAGAAAGTGCAGAATAATTAAAAGAATTGCAGCGCGAGAAATGAAAAGCTTCGGGTTCGGGACCTTCCGGAAAGCAGTGAAGACCCGTCTTGCCAGAGCTCCACTTTTCACCTTTCAACATAGCATTTATTTTATTTTCGTCCAGTTTCCCTTTTCCTATGTTGTCATCCTTTTTAAGTTTGTCATTCTACAATGTCATCGATCTCTTTTTCTCGCTTTATCCATAAATTCTATCGTGATGTCTTCCTCATCTTCCTCCCTATTGCCCTCTTTTGCCTATCTCTCCCCTCCCCGTCTCTTCCCTCTCCTATCTCTCTACTATTTTTCTTCTCTCTTTCTCTCTCTCTCTCTCTCTCTCTCTCCTCTCTCTCTCTTTCGCCCTTCCCCGTCGAGTTCATTTGTCTCAGCTCTTGGCACGCCGTCCATGCAATTAGCCGGCGATAGAAGCATTGCCATGCCTACGATATCCTTGATATCACGCTCTCCTTTTCTCTCCCTCTCCTTCTAATTCTATCATTTTCTCTCCTTCCTTCTCTCTCTCTCTCTCTCTCTGTCTCTCTTTCTTTCTCTCTCTCTTTTTCTTTCTTTCTGCTCATCAGCAAGCGCATAAGTTCTCGTCTTTTCCTCGTCCTACTATCTAAACTTGTCGTTATTTTCTTCTTTGTTGTTTCCTCCATCAAAGTGCAACGTGTCCGTCCGGTTGCATGTTTATTTCAGAAGGTTTTTTCCTTCTCTTTTAATACTAAGATACATACATATGTACATATGTAGCTATAATTATGTATATGCACGTATGCCTACACAGGTTCATAGTGGGAGAGCGGCAAAGTTGGCCATTCGTCATGTGGGGAGGGTCTCCTTCCATCCCCTCATGCATATTTCACAGGAGAGTATCCATATGAGTGCGTCTGGCTGCAGTAAGGCTACTCGAGTGAATGGATGGAGAGAGTGAGGGAAGAAAGAGAGAAGAGGAAAGAGAGAGAGAGAGAGAAAAGAAAAGAGAAAAGGAAAGAGAGAAAAGAGAGTTAGAGAAAAGGAAAGAAAGAAGAGAAAAGAGAGAAAAGAGATTGAGGGAAAGAGAGAAGAGAAAAGAGAGTGAGAGGAAGAGAACGAGTGCGGTAAGCTGTCAAAGACTAGAGGACTGCCGCAGGCTGCCATGCGAGGATGTGAGAGCCAGAGTAGACGACTCTGATGTCCTCATCTGACCCAGGTTGCCCCTCCCCTTTCTCCTTCTCCCCTCCCTCTTTTCATCTCTCCCTTCTCTCTTTCCCTCTCCGTCTCTCCTTCTTCCCTCTCTCTTTTCCCCTTCCTTTCCTCTTTCTCTTTCTCTTCCGCACTCGCAATCACATCTTCAGATGAGATTGCGTGAAGCTCATGACCCCCGCGTAACCTGCCATTACGACGGCCGTCTCTGATCAATCTCCAGTCCCAGTCCTTCCGAACTCGTAATCTCACTGACAGCTTGATTCTAAAATACAATTTCGCATTTCTGCTCATAGTCTCTTCCTTGTTTCTCTCTCTCTCTCTCTCTCTCTTTCTCTCTCTGTTTGAGTCATTCCTATTTTATATCCATTCAATTTCGCTTTAATCCAATTAGATATGCTCGTGTGTTCTAGCACCATAGATGGGCTGCTGTGTGGAGACAATGTGCATCAGAGATAAGTGTGCCATGGAGTGAGGATTGAGAAAGAGAGAGAGAAAAAGAGAAAGAGAGGGCGAGAGAGAGAGAGAGTGAGAGAGAGAGCGAGAGAGAGAGCGAGAGAGAGTAATGAATTTGGATGCATTGTGCGGGTTTCTTCAAAGGATCGCCGATTCGGCATTCTGCGAATTGCCAAAAAACGTATCCAGAATCTTCATTCCTTTTTCTGTCTGACTGTTCCAATCTGTTGTTCGCTACTGACTCTTTATTCTTTAGCACTTTCCAAGATGATGGGTCTCTTCTCGCGTAACCCATCTCCCTCTCTCTTTCTCTCTCTCTCTCTCTCTCTCTCTCTCTCTCTCTCTTTCTCTCTCTCTCTTCTCTCGTAACCTATCTCCCTCTCTCTCTCCTCTCTCTATCTCTCTCTTTCTATTCTCTCTTTCTCTCTATCTCCCTTGTCATCTGAAGAGTACCATGTCTGACAGCCAGTAACGGGGAGTTGGCACTTACTGCCTCGCTCTAGCAAGTCCTGTAACCTGCATTATCTTTCCGCTTATTCCGTCATTATCTATGCATCCTCTCCCTCCCTCTCTCTCTCTCTCTCTCTCTCTCTCTCTCTTTCTCTCTCTCTCTTATTGCGAATCCGTCTCTTATCTATTTCTCCCGCTCTCTCTTCCTCTCTCTCTCTCTCTTATTGCGAATCTCTCTCTCCACTTGTCCATCACCTCACACTTCATGTCGCATGTCTCATCTGCTTCCTCATCTCCTCGTTTATCTTCAATACGGCAGCAATGTATCCACGGCGCCTTCTCTTTAGAGACGGTCGGTTTCCCATGCCCTTTATCCCTTTCTCTCGCCCTCTCTTTCTTTCCCTTCTCTCTTTCTCAGTCCAAGTTGCACTCTCCTTTCCTTCGTTGCCCCCGGCTCGTTTGTGTTGAAAGGGACGGAGTGGGCGGGCCGTGGATTAGATTGGCGAGGCGCGACTTGGACCATCCAGGTGTGGAGGGGGCGAGAAAGGACGCGGAATGGCCATATGAGCAGTGCCTAATGGATCCAACGGCAAGAGAGCATGCAAATCACTCACGGCACACATTCACTTTTCTGTCCCTCTCGCTCTCTCTCAATCTCAATCATTATTTCTTTCGCTCTCTCGCTCTCCCTCAATCTTATTCTCAAGTTCTCTCTCTCTCTCTCTCGGTCTCCCTCAGTCTCAAATTCTCGTGTTCTCTCATTCTCAATCTCTAATTTTCTCAAATGGTTTTACAGTATTTACCTGTGTTTTGATATATATGTACCTATGTATTTCTCTTTCTCTTCTCTCAAGTAGACGTCTTCTTTGTGTCGTAGATATATATGTATGTTCCTAGATGTCTGATTTGATTTGTTAATGCCACGCATATTCTTCCATTCATCCCGGAGCGAAGAGTCTCTTCTCCAGTTGCTCTTGGCGATTCGAAGTCATTCGACTTGCTAAACTATGCTCAAATCAATAATACGATCAGAAACTTTGAAAATGAAAAAAAATCTGATTTTTTTTGTTTGCACGGCAAAAAAAAGACATCTGAGGATGTTTCACTTATCTGTTTTCTAATCGTTTTCTTCGTATTGTTGCAACAAGCGACTTTACAATGAGTATTGAACGCCTTCTTGATTATAGTTGCGAATGACATCGGAATCCCATCTTCTACTCCACCTCCTGGTGCTGCTCTCCTTCGTTCCCTTCCTTGCCTTCACTTCTCCACTGCAAGACCTCTTCGATCCCACGACTCGTGACTTCACTACAAAATGCGACAGAATGGCCAACTATGCACAGCCGGAGAAATTCTGTGAAGTCCGCAGTTTAAATGATCGGATTAACTCTGAAGATGGATTTTCTTGCTAATGTTCTTTTGAACGGATGTTGCAAATTAATATCCTCTGCATCTCCCTTTTTCATCTCTCTCTCTCTCTCTCTCTCTCTCTCTCTCTCTCTTTCTCTCTCTCTCTCTCTCTTTCTCTTTTCTCTCCCTCTTTCTCTCATTCTGTCTCTCTCTCCTTCTTTCTCTCCTTCTTTCTCTCCCTCTTTCTCTCTCTTTATCTCTCTCTTCTTCCAGATGTTTGAGTTGTGTTGCGTGCATGATCCCCTGAACGGTGATCGCTGCCAGTCCGTGGACAGAAAGTGCGTGCAGCCGGAGGAAGAGGACATCCGCCCGAGGGAAGGGGAATTCGGTTGTCGAATGTTCAACTGCACTCCCCTCATCACAACCACAATCACAACTACAACCACCACTTCTTTCCCTGACACTTCTGCCACTTCTTCCCTCATCACTCTCTCCGTTTATGGTTAGTCCTTCAACGACTTACGAACAAAATGGTTCTTTACTTTACTCCTAGCAATAGTTGAATGAAGCATTATAAAAGTATGTACATAATATGAATCACTGACCTGCCTCTGGTAAAATAATTTTTTTCCAGCACGTAATGTGAGCTTTTGTCTTGCTAATTGAGAGTTCGAGCTGAGATGGACGAGTATGGAGTAAGGAGCGAGAGGAGAGGAGAATGGAGAGAGAGGGAGGGAGGGGTAAGAGAGCGAGAGAGAAATGAAATATAGAGAGTGAGAGAGAGAGAGAGGGTGAGTGAAAGGTGAGGGGATCGTTGGCCAGGTGAGATGGCTTGGGATGAATCCTTAGCTCGGATGATTGCCTGTGCCGGATTATCTCCGCCGGCAACGGGGATAAGCGAGGAGAGTTGGTCGTGGCTGTGGATGGACGCAGCTGCTTTGTCTCTTCCTATCCCTTCTCTTTCCAAGCAAACGATTCCATTACCATGTGGGAGGTCATGGATCTGCGAGGCAGAGCGAGAGAGAGAAAGACAGAAAGAGAGAGAGAGAGAGAGAGAGAGAGAAAGAAAAAAAAGAGAGAGAAAGAGAGGGAGAGAGGAGAAAGATAACGTGCAAGTGAAAATTATAGCGGAAACAGCGAGGTGAGTTGTGCAAACAAAAGATATCTTTCCTCTGTGTGGCTGATAAATGCCATTTCTACTAGGTCTTCTGTCCACGCTTCTTCTGGTTGCCAATGGCAGATGTTGAACTCCAACTCGACCGAGGAGATACAATAAGAAGTAATCTTATTTCTAACACCTGATCATTTTTGCTCTTATTATCAGTACTTTGTCGCTTATTTTCTAGATAATTTGTAACCTTACTTTTTTTCACTATTTTCCTTTCTATGTCATTCCCAGTGCTTTTTTTCGCTGTCGTCTTCAGATTGTTTGCAAACATTTTTCCAGAAGGTATTTTGTGTTTAAAACAGATAGCTTAAAAAAAGGGGTTCAAGTTGTTCTTCCTGAACTTTTATGACTCTCAGTTCCTTCGACCTGCAATTGTCAGTGATTGCTCATTTAACCTTAAATAATCAGGAATGTGTTCCACAGATTCAGGCTTTTCGTGCAATCAATTCCGATTTCTCATACGGTATTCCATGGTCTCAAATGATGCTCTTAAATAATCATTACTATTATTTACGCTTGATAATATTCAACCAGAAATGATTTTTCTTGAATCTTTTATATATGTATTCTACATATATGCTCATAAGCCTATGCACATATGTATAAGGCCATAACCAAACTCGAATCTTCATCACTATTCTCTCAACCTGCAATTCTCTTCTCATCTCATCTGCTCATCTTCTTATTCTGCTTGTATTTCTATGTATGCGTATGTATTTGTAAGTTGTGTACTCAGATAAACTGATCCCTTCTTTTTAATTTATCCGCCTTGGGTTGAATTAGTAGATATCGAGCAAAGGAGATCAGACAACGAGAAGTGGCGCCTTCGTGTTCAGGAGCTTGTCAAGAGTCGCCGTGAAGAGACGGATGTCAGTGAAGGCCTAGAAAAAGAGAAAGAGGGTAGAATCAAGATTAAGAAGAATGAAGATAGATAAGGGAGAGTAAGAATGAAGATTATACATAAAAGCGAGAGGAGAGAGAGTGAGAGTGAGTGAGAGTGAGAGAGGGTATAATACTGGGAATAAGGGAATGAGATAAAAAGAGAAAGAGAGGGGGAGAGGGAGAGAGAGAGAGAGAGAGAGAAGAAAGAGAGACTGGGAAGTAAGAAAACGAAAGTAAGTAGAATGAAGGGAGTAAGGGAACGAGAGATAGAGAGAGAGAGAGAGAAAAATCAAAGGAGAGAGAGAAAGAGACGGAGGCAGCCGGTTTGTCTCCTTGAAGCAGGCGGCCGCAGTCGGAGCCGAAGGAGAGTACGCCGAAGGAGAAGACTCTTGTCTCCAGACTGGCCAAGAGAGCTGCGCCGCTGTCTCCCGAGCAGAGAGTCGCATCTCTTCTCTCGTGAACACAGAACGAATCCGGAGAAAGATTCTGCCAGATGTCTCCGCAGTCTGCCACGTGCATTCCAAGCTCAACCGTCTGAATGATGAGAGAGTGGTATAAATGAGAGAAACAGACAAGGAGAGATGAGAGGAAGAAAAGAAGAGAAAGATTAGTATTGCCTGGAGTCGAAAGTCCTGGCCGAGCCTCTTGCTGTATTCGTTGCCCCAGCCAAAGGAGGAGAAGTGCATTGAAGGATCGTCTGCTTCCAATGAGTCGTGCAGATGAGGGAGACAGACATGGACATGAACTCCATCAAGAGTGAGAGGCTCAGACAATGTCAGAATCTGGAGAGAAGACGAGTTAGAAAGGGAGAGAGAGGGAGAGAGAGTGAGACAGGGTTAAAGTTAGAGTGGAACGGTGAGGCTCCGTCCCACTCTAACTTTCCCAAAATACAGAAGAGATCAAAAGATCATCAAGAAGATGAGATCAAGATCAAGATCATGAAGAGATCAGAAGAGAAGTGGATCCCAAAATACAGAAGAGCTTACTGCGAGATCATTTCCATTGTTGCAGAAGAAAGAGAAGAATGGCAGGAGATGGATCTCTCTGCCGCGCAGCCTCTCCCCCTCCTTCCCCTCGTCACACTCTTCCTTCTCTCCAAGGCACACTCCACCTAGGCGAATCACGGCCTCCGAAATGAATTCTCCCAAGGGAATGTAATCGTCTTCCCTGTAATTGAAGAGAGAAAGAGTGGGAGAGATATCGAAGGGTGAGAGAGTGAGAGAGATGTGGAGGGGAGAGAGAGTGGGAGAGATATGGGGGGGGGGCGAGCGAGGAGTAGAGGATATGAGAGAGATGGACCTGCAGCCTCCTCCGGCCCCGTGGCCTTTCATTAGACAGTGAGCCGCCGTTGCGACGTGACGACGAGAGACTAGGGTCCCAGCGCAGGTGGCTAACAAGTAAATGGAGAGAGAAAGAAATAGAGGAGTGAGAGAAAGTGGAGAGAGAAGAGAAGAAAGGGAGAAAGAGTGAAATAGAGGGAGCGAGAGAGTGAGAGTGAAGAGAGTAAGTGAGAGAGAGAGAGAACATGTGTATTGAGAACTGTAACAAACTGTTACGGAATCGGATGGCGACAGCCCACGGGTGCTCGATGCGCCCTGATCTGCGGCCGCCCATGAACTCGAACAAGAGTGCATCATTCTCATCGTCACCTCCAAATCTGCATAGAGAGAAAGAGAGCGCGAGAGAGAGATCGAGAAGGAGAGGGAGAGAGCGAAAGAGAGAAAGCGAAAGAGAGCGAGAGAGAGAGAGAGAGAGAGCGCGAGATCGAGAGAAAGAAAGAGACAGAGAGAGAGAGAGGGCTGGAGTGGGAGAGCGAGAGAGAGAGAGACCGCGAGAGAGAGAGAGAGAGAGATAAAGAAAGAGAGAGAGCGAGAGAGAGCGAAAGAGATAGAGAGCGAGAGAAAGAGAGGAGACATATGAAAAGAGTGATTGACAGTAACACGACTAACCGCTTCTTTCGAAAGTTAGATGAGATGCCACAGCCTTCAAAATCTGTAATCAGCTGCATACCGTACTTTTAGGTTTTTCAAGTGTAATTGAAAAGCAATAAGTACATTTGGTCACGTTACAAGTCTTTGCCTTTTGCTTTTGCTGGAATTTAATCGTTTTCCAGCGGGTTTTGGACATTCTTACTCATTTTTTAAATTTTAATTTTTTATAGCAATTATACACAAATTACAGTATAATATGCAGCATAATATTTAGAAACATTAAATAGCCATTATTTCAGTGAATTCTCTCTAGTCTTAACTCCCATTTTTCTTATTCTAAAACCTATTCAAACTGAAACTATATTTCTGTCTCATTTTGGAGGTACATACATACATATGTATATATATATGTAATTATTGGGTTTTACTGGAAACTTACAAATCATTTCTCCATTTCGACAATTAATGTTTTATAATCTTTTGCACAGGCAACAATTTTCAGAGCTATTGAGGATTCCCATGATATTCGTTGTCCCTTATTTTGTTGTTCTTAAACGACAAACCGTAATCTGTATCGAGTAGATCCGTTATCCAGTTGTGGGTAACAGAGGGGTTAGTAGTAGAAGAAGCAGACGAGTTGACAAGAATGGAAACCAAGAGAGCTAGCCAGAGCAAACCGACTTCCATAAGGGAAAATGAATGAAATGAGCAACAGCTTCTCCTTTCAATCATTGAACAGGTTTTGAACTTGAATATTATGTACTTTTTTGCGTGGTCAATTTTGACTCATGTTGCCTCTTTTAAGCTATATTTTCTAATTGATAAACGATCACCAATTAGCAACCCTGAAAGTGAGGGGAAAGAGGAAGATATATGAAGTAAGGGATAGAGATTGGGGCACAGAGAGAGAGCGAGACAGAGAGGGGGAGAGAGAGGGAGCAGCAGAAATCTCGTTTTCTTCTGCGTCAGCCTTGATCGATCCAGAGGCCCTCTTTCTCTTACCCGCTCTCTCTCCCTCTCCTGTGTTTCCTCAGCTGTTGCCTGAGGTGCCGAGCTTCTCCTCCATTCCTTTTTCTTTGATTGTGTCTTTTATGTGGTGAGAAAGGGTGCTATGCTAATCATATAACTTAAACATTCAACAAATATACCCCTTCCCTATGCGTTCCGCGTGCCTCTCAATTCATTGGACTGCATGCAACCTCCCGTTTCCACCGCTCGCCTTTTCTTTTGAATTTCACATTTACTCTCTTTTACTCCCCGCAATGAATTCCTTCCTCTAATGTAAACAGTACGTTCCTTTCTTTTCTTCGCTTCTACAACCTTACTCTTCATTATTTCTATGCCTTGCTGTATTGACCGCTTTCCTAAGATCTTCGCTGACTTCGTTCTTGTCACTCATTGATCCTCTTGAATAGCAGCCTTCCGTTTCTCCCTTTCATTGTGAGGGACAGTCGATAGTGGATGACTTCCAGATGAACCACAGTGGCTCAGGAAGTTTGTACTCGGCGAGGAATCGCAGCAGATCGAAACAGCCCATTTACACTTCCGACAAGAGGGCCAAGTTCACTCAGCGGGAAAATAAAAAGTTCAATCGCTGCTCTCTTCTCATTTCAGAGTTATAATAAACAAACAGTCATTAATATGTGTTTTTAATAGTTTCCATTCGCAAACGAAAAAAGGAAGAATGAAGAGAGCGCAGCTCATTTTCTTTTCTGTGTAGATGGATGCGCCTTGTGACTGTCCTCGGGTATGTTGTCTGCGTCTCTGCCCCCGCTGTCTCTCTCTCCTTCTACTACACCCATGTCTGGGACCCTGATTACATCAAAAAGGTTCCATTCATTCTTTCCAAACTAAACAGTAATACATGATTGCCTCTTTGAAGCTGAACGAATTGCAGTTCCCTCCAGGGACAAATGTTACGGAATCCCTTACGATCTACAAGTCTCCGATTCAGCCAAAGAGAAACACCCGTGACGCTCCATTCACAAAGCCCGGTAAGTACAGCCTTTTCTTTTTTTTAATGGCATTTATTCAATTTTCTATGTGAAATTTCAGGCATAAATTAACCCTGAAAATTTCAGAGTTGAGTGTTGCTGAGAAGAGAGAAGACAAGCTATGCACGTGCTCTCCCAGCCCTCAGGCAGCTCCTCCTCTTTCTCACTTTCCTCTGCCTTCCGCATCCGTCACTCTTTTCGACATTCTTCACAATAGTATGATTGCATTCCTCTTTCTACCTTCTGTCTCTTTTCTCCATTTCTTTCTATCATTCATATCTCTCTCTTATTCTGATATGAAACTTCCTTCAGATGGAGGATCGGCGTCGCTTGAATCTTCTGAATCCCTTGAGTTATCGTCAGATTCGTCAGAAGAAGTTGAACCTTTGAAACCTTCTTCGCCCTCTCAAAAGGATATTTTTCACTAAACGGATTTTTGCTTAGACGGAAAGATCTTACTTTCCATTGCGTAGCTCGAATGACTTTTCTCTTGCTCCATCACGAATCTCTGCTCCACGAATTAGCAGAAACAGGTGCTTTAGATATAGATACAACTTCATTTTTTACATAAAAGTGGTAAATAATTATGAAAATTTTCATATACGAGAAAGCTAATTCTTTTTGGTGCTCTAAATATTGTATCACTTTACTAGTATTACTTCCACTGATCTCTCGTAGCACTTGAATTATCCTCTACATTCACGAAAATAAAATCCTGGTGAAACATTTCCTTGAAAGGTGTTAAATTTTTAAAACAGCCAATTTTTGAAGTCTTCGAATTTCAAAGATATGTAGCCGGATATAAAATTGCACAGCTCTTCTGAATCCCTCCAATATTAACAGCACAAGTCACAAAATATAAGGAGCAAAGCGATAACATACGGAAGCGAGAGAATAGAGGAATAGAAAGGTAGGAATCAGAGATAGAAAAAAACTAGGTCAGAGAGAGAGAGGGAGAGAGAAAGAAAGAGAGAAGGAGAGAGGGAGAGCGCTAGAAATGACACTGGGCTTGAGGATGATCAGAATCACAGACGGCGCCGTATCGAGGCTTACTTGATAAGACTGTGGCGAGAAAGTGCGGTGAAGGAGACGGCAGAGAAAGACAACAGGGACGGTTGTTGCTGGTATCTAACTCATTTCACAAGTCACTTCACAGCTCCTCTGATCCTTCAACTCTACGGAATGTTCTTTTCTTTGCCATAATTTTGCTAGTTGTTCAGAAAGATTACATGCCATCCACAATGTTTGTGATCGGTATACCATTTGTCACAATAGAATTGCAAAATTAAAGCTCTCCGATAAATTCGTTCAATTTTTATTCTATTGCGAACATTCATATGTGGAAAAATGATTGTAGTGTATATTTCGGAGAACGTGAATCTCTCGTGCGGAAACACTGGGAAGGGCGGTGGATCTCCAACTGTAAAATATGTCAGCCAGCAAGGTTAATGAGATTCCATGCAATAAATACTGTCGATATTTTCCTTTTATTGCAATTGTTGGAAATATGATAGATAATATAATTGCGATCGTGAATTTGATAGATTCGTTGTTTCTTTGTGGTGTTCGGACTCGTGTATATCCTGGAGTCCATTGGCGGGTTCTACATGACGAGGTATCATTCATTCCTTTCCTTGTAATTCAATACATTTCTTGTCAAACTTGAATGGAAGAGAGTCATCAGTCACTTGAAGTGCAATCGTCTTTATCGAACGTCAATTCCAAATCCCATCGCGACTCTCGGGAACCATGGTCTCCGCTGGAGACTTCGCATACATCCCAGTTGTCATCTTCACGAGTTATTTCGGCGGAAAGGTCAAGGCCCCTCTACTTTCTCAGTCTGAGACCCCTTATTCTTCATTCTTTCTCCCCTCAGACTGAGACTCTCTTCTCAGGGAAATCGTGCGCGGTGGATCGGCGCGGGCTGCATGCTGATTGCCGTTGCAAATCTGCTCGTTGCAAGTTCCAACTTTCTCTTTCCCGTCCAAGACTTCTCACTGGATCTCACGAATGTCTCGCTTGCCATCTTTGCGAGAGTAAGAAGGCCAGTACCCGATATGGAAATTATACAAGCATTATAATAAATAAAGACTTTCAGCATTGCTGAAGGGGAATTAACTTGTGCGAGGCAAATGGCCTCTGCCAGCGCAGGAAGGGTGCGTGGATGTTCTTTCTCTTCGTTGCCATCTATCTTATCTCTTCCATTCATTGCTTGAGATGGCCAATGTGAGTGGGCCGGTCAGCGATGCTCATTCTGTCCACACACTCAACAATCTGCCATACGCTTTCTGTGATTACGACTTCAATCTCTTGAGAAGAGCGGTCGCTTTCTATCTCTTTCATTGTTTCAAAAAAGACTTGAAAGAAGTGACTGGGGAGAAGGGATGTCCAGAGGCAGAAGTGAAGACTGAAGATGCAGGAAGTGGCCGGAGAATGCGAGGCGAATCCAGCATCGATTGGTCCCTTCGTCATGATATTCTCCGGCCTCCTCATCCTCGGAATCGGCCGGACTATGCCCTTCTCTCTCGGCCTCCCTCTCATGGATGACAACGTCAAGAAACACAATCTTCCAGTCTACTTTGGTTTGACTCTTCTCATTATTTTCAGAATTAGCATGATGGTTATGTTTGCACATTTATATGTATTTATGCCTGTACGTATTAAATATAAAATCGACTGAATACCAAGATAATCTTATTCTCTCGTTCATCAAACGATTGATAATTACTTTTAGCGATAATGTTCTTTGCGAAGATCCTCGGACCAGTGATTGGTCTTCTCATCGGAGGCCAACTGAACAAACTCTACTTTAATTTCAAACGTAAGTGATGGATGAGGAATGCAGAAGAAGAAAGGCTTGTATTTGAGCGCCACTTGGCCTGACCCCTCGGGATCCAATGTGGATCGGTTGCTGGTGGCTGGGGTTCCTGATCTTTGGCTCGCTTCTCTTCTTCCCTTCCCTCGCTCTCTTCTGTTTCCCTGCTGATTCCATGGATGAAGAGGAGGAAGATGGCATTGAAATGACTCCAGTCAAACCAGCTAAGAAGTTGGGAGATAACGGCTCTTATAAGTCTTTTCCCGTGACTTACCGCGTCAATCTATTCTTGAACCTTTTTCATAGGCTTTTTTCTTGCTCATTTTTATTTTAACTTAAAGCGGTACCAAGTTACATTTTAGAAACGTTCGTTTAAATCTCGTCGACAAGCATAAGCAAAAAACTGACAAAACAGTTTCAACTAAGGATGAGCTCTTAGGTTAGAAGCTTGATTTCAACACACTTCGCTTAAAATGGTCACATTTTAAGCCTTCGTGGAGACAATGAAAATACTATTCCGTTCTCCCATTTACATGGGAAGCATGGTCGGCAGGGTCATCGATGTTCTCGCTTTTAAAGTAGGCATATCTTTCACCATCTTTTTCTTTGGCGCTAAAACGTATTGTATTTCTTATTTCTGATTTACTCTCTCTATCTCTCTCTCTCGCTCTCTCTCTCTCTCTCTCTCTCTCTCTGTCTTTCTGTCCTTCTCTCGCCCTTCGACTCCTCAATACACCTTGCAAACCTGTATACAATAACAAAATAACCCTTTTAGGGATTCTATGTCTTTCTCGCCAAATATCTACAACTTCAGTTCGATGTTCCACAGCATCGAATTCAACAATATCTGGGTTGGTTGAGTAATTCGCACTTCTCTTCAATTCATTTTTTTTGGTCTGGTCCACGAGCAATTCTGTTTACATTAAATAACTTGTCGATCTTAAGCTTTAATTGGAATAATGGGTTTCGCGTGTGGAGTCGCGGCCGGCAGTGGCATAATGAAGATCTTCAAACTACAAGGAAGGTCAGAGAGAGAAAGAGAGAGAGAGAGAGAGAGAGAGAGAGAGAGAGGGAAAGAGAGAGAAAGAGAGAAATGGGAGAGAGGGAGAGAGAGAAAGTGAGAGGAAGAGAGAAAGAGAGAGAGAGAGAGAGAGAGAGAGAGAGAGAGGGAAAGAGAGAGATGGGAGAGAGGGAGAGAGAAAGAGAGAGGAAGAGAGAAAGAGAGAGAGAGAGAGGGAAAGAGAGAAATGGGAGAGAGAGAAAGAGAGAGGAAGAGAGAAAGAGAGAGAGAGAGAGAGAGAGAGAGAGAGAGAGAAGGAAAGAGAGAAATGGGAGAGAGGGAGAGAGAAAGAGAGAGGAAGAGAGAAAGAGAGAGAGAGAGAGAGAAAGAGAGAGAAAGAGAGAGAAATTGGAGAAAGGGAGACAGAGCGGCAGAGTGCAGGAAGGCCGCAGCGTGGGTGGCGATCTGCTCTCTGGTGGCTGCCCTCAACAGCTACGCCAATGCCCTCGTCGGCTGCACTTCCGTTTCCCATCGAATTGGCCAGCAAGGACTGTCAGCAATTGTATTCTATAGCTTCAGCTTTCTTCGTGTTCAAAATCCTCTCGCAGTGTATCTCTCTCTCTCTCTCACCCTCTCTCTTTCTCCGTTTCTCTTTCTCTTTCGCTCTCTTTTTCTCTCTTCCAGAACGAGCAACTTCACCTTCTCTGCCTGTGACCCGTCGTGTTCGTGTGAGGGTGCTCCCCTGTTTCCGGTGTGCAACTCAAATGGAGAACCCTTCTACTCCCCTTGCCATGCTGGCTGTCCCCTCTCTGGAAAGAACTTCACTCTCTTCATCACAGGGCAGACTGCAGACAAGAGTAATCCGCTCTTCAGGGACTGCAAATGTGCAGGTCAGACTACATTCATGCATAGTTCTGTCTGAGATCCTTGAAAAGACTAAGAGTAGTCTTAGACTGTGTTCAACTGTCTTTTGAATAGGTACATTGGACGCAGAAGTGAGCAGTGGATTCTGCGAGAGGGAGACTTGCGAGAGTCGTTTCAAACTCTTCTTCATAGTCCAGGCCATCGGCGCTTGCTTCGGAGGGATGGCAGTCGTCCCTGGAATGCTCATTATTCTCAGGTTATTAATGGAATAATGGGTCGTAAGAAGGAGACGTTGCTGAACGTCGCAGTTCTATTCAGATCAGTGCCCCCCGAGCATCGAAGTGTTTCTCTAGGCTTTAATGGCTTCGTCGTCAGCCTTTTTGGTTCGTATGCTGGAAAGGGAGTGAGATAGTGAGAGTAAGTGAAAGAGTGAGAGGGAGTAAGAGTGAGAGAGAGAGAGGGGAGAGTAAGAGCGAAAATGAGAGAGATTAGAGAGAAAGAGAGGTAGGGTGAGAAAGGGAACAGCCATTAGAACAAGACCTTCCATCTCAGCCACTCTTCCCTCGCCGATGTTGTGGGGGCTGATCTTCGACCTCTCGTGTCTCCACTGGGCCAAAGTCTGCAAGGGGGCGACTGGAGCTTGCCAGCTCTACGATACCGAGCAGCTCCGATTAAGGTATTTACTTTGATTTGCTTTCCTTTTGTACTTGGACATGTTTGCAGAATCTTCGCCATGTACGGGACACTGAGAGTGGTGTCTCTTCTGTCGGATGTATGGGTTGTCTATTGGGCAAAGGGACTGAAGATAACCGAAGAAGAGAAGGAAGCGAATGGAATTAAAGAGAAGAAGGAAGAGACTCGTCGGCAGAGTCGCCATTCCATCCATTCCATCAAACTGGCTGAGGAAGAGGCTCTCATGTCCACTGTCGCTCATTGAAATTCTCACTAGACATCTTACTTTCGAAGCGGGTTCCAATAACTTCTCACAATCATTTGTAGAGTCATTAGTCTGCTCATTCATTATTGCCAGGGACACTCATGGACCATGGGACTGTACATTTGAAAAAAAAATATATATATATATATATATATATATATTTTTTTTTATATAACAATCTTATGACAACAACATTCTATATTTGACTGCGACATGTTGAAATGTGTTCAATTTTTGTTGTTATATGAATTCCTGTTAGTACTGATCTGTCTGAACTTATGGTAAATATGCAATTTCAAATTGACAATGTTGAGAACCAGAATTAGAGATTTGAAGAGAGAAGGCAACCACATGCCAACCACATGAGATATTCTGGTGTCCTTCCTTACGGGGAATGCGATGTGTGAGACGTGAGAAGATGGAGCGGTTCACTACAAGAGAGATATTCCGCCCCAGATACCGACGAATAACGAGACAGAGAAGAAGACTGTCTCTCCTCTCCCTAAGGCAGCGCATAAAGAGCGAAGCAGGGTATTGCCAATTCTTACGAACAAAAGTGAGAGGATAACTGCTGCTACAAAGCTACTGTGCAAACAATAACTGTGTGGGAGTGCTTATTTAAGATCATTCAAAGGTTTACTAGTTATATCTGAAACTATCCTCTAATCATTGCAAAAAGTACGGCAATGTCCTATTGCATTAACCTTGCCCCATCGTACCCAAGTACGGTACTTTTTTTTTTCTTCTTCTTCTTTCATTCGCTTAGAATGAGAGAGACAAAATAGTGAAGAATACATGGCCATCTCCTTATCTCATCTACATAATACAGACATATGTATGTACATATAGTATATTGTGCATTGTGCAAATTGTGCGGAGAGATCATGCAAATCCTATCTTCCTCCTGTAACACAGCACAGTGCTACCAAAGAGCACAGAGTTGGAAGAAGGTGCGGCGGCCGAAGTAGAGATGGCAGACATTCCGAGCTGGGTACTCTTCCCCTTCTTCACCCCAATGTTCGCTCGCATTAGCTGTGTTCCAGTTCAAGCAACGGAAGAAGAGAAGGGTTCATTGAAGTGGACGGGACGACACCGCCGCCCTCAGCTTCACTTCCCTTGCTGTGCCTCACAGTGTGGACGCAATGGAGAGTATCCTAGCAGATCTCGTCCGATCTGTGGCACGGCCGCTGGATGCGCAGGCAGAGAATAGGAAGCTGCGCGCAGCGGGGACCGCAGGATCAAGCGATTCGAACGAACGAATCTAATATAAGATTGAGAGAAGATAGAGATGTAAGGGAGTTTAGCAGAAACAGAGTATGCACGAACTACATATGGCATTGATGGGGCGATGGGCGTTAAAGCACGAGAGAAGTTGACCGGACGAGCATGACAAGGCCTCGATCCAGCCATCGCCGTCCAATGCAAAGATACTCGATCTTTCTCTCCCTTCTCTTGCTCTCCCTTCTCTCTCTCTCTTTCTCTCTCTCTCGTTCTCTCTCGCAGCAGAGAGACTTTCAGGTGGAGACACTCCACAATATGAGTCGACCGACCCTGCCCCTGAAGCAGCCACTCGGCCGTTCTCTGCTATGCCGCAGCAAGTCACTGCAGCCTCATCGTCTGCCAGAATTTACCGAAACTTCTCTAGCGGATTGCTCTCTCTCACTTCTCCTCTCTCTCTATCTTTACACTGTCTCTCTCTCCAACCTGAGTGAGAAATCCACTCTACATCTGCCTTATCTTGAATGAACAGTCAGCAGAGGTGGTCACCCCTCTAGCGGATTGTTGTGTATGTAAAGGGAGCAGAACTTCAGCACCTTCGAGTTACCAGCCCAGGCTGCTACGACAAGCCTGTTCGCAGGGCACACGAACAGGAGGCACTCCTTCTGCCTGCATAGAGCGAGAGAGGTAGAAGGAGAGAAATAGATAGAGAGAGAGAGAAAAAAAAAGAGAGGGAGGGAGAAAGAGAAAGAAAGAGAGAGTGAGAGTGGAAGATAGAGAGAGAGAGAGTGGGATTAAGAGAGAGAGGGGGGAGATAGAGAGAGTAGGATTAACAGAGAGAGAAAGAGAGAGAGGGTGAGAGAGAGAACAGAAAAGAGGAAGATAAAGTAAAACTGCAGCTAGAGTGGTATTCTGGCAAGGAAATAGTTGTCTGATACTCATTAACTGCAATGGCGTCCTCGCAACGAACGAGGAGCTCTTTGAGGAGGAGAACCTTGATGAAGTGGAATTCTTTTTCAAAATGGTCGGTTAAACGTGTTCCGGTGTTTCCCTTTCTATGCAATAAACAGCTAGTTTTAATTCGTACACTTTAAATAGGCTGTAAGAACACATCGAACCACCGCAGTTGTTAAAAGATTATTAGAATTCGAATGCCGAGAATTGCGCATTTAGATGCACTATAGGGGCAATATGAACTTTCCAAGTAGATGTTGTGTGGTGAAATTTACGAAGATGAACTTTCCTATAGATGAACGAGATGAACGGATGAACAGATGAGCTTTCCTAATTGCCGTTTTCTTAAGATCTCTCACTCGAGATTCGAGCCTGCTAGTCGCGGTTTCATATTCTGAAGGTGTCGAGGGGCGCAGTGCTGCCTCAGAATCCAGACGAATGTCGAAGGTGGATTTATTTTTGTTTAGTTCTTCCTTCCTTTATTTCTCTAGAAGTTTATGCTGGTTGGAAACTTTATTTTTCAGCTTTCACCCGAAGAAGAGTTAGAAAAGCAATACCGGGACTACAAGGCGCAGTACGAAAGTTGGAAGGAAAAGAACAAGTCAGTTAACTCGTTCTGTGGATATTTTCCACATTGTTAACTAACCACTTATTTAGAAACTCAACGGACTCAGACGCATACAAGGCGTATGTTAAACAATTTGAGGAATGGGAAAAAGATGTCGAAAAGCGCCGAAGAATTATTCGTGAAAAGGCAGGCAATTTTTATTTCGTATAGTTTTGTATAGAACTTCTAGGTGGTAACAGCTGGGTTGAATTGTTTTTCCTTTAGGCAGAGCAGGAGACGGAGAATGAACGACTGCGGTTGCAACGAGAAGAAGATGAACGTGCCGAGTTGGAGAGACAGCAAAAAGAAGGTATTGGAAGAGTGGCAGGCTCATTTGGCTTTTATTGCATGGAGGGTACGATGTGGTTTTGTTTGAGCTGAAGCCCAGGCACAGGCGCAAGCCTATCTGGAGAGCCAGCAGTCCTATCTCAATCACCATGTCGCCGCACTGGAAGCTGAACAACAACAGCAACAGGTTATTTACATTCAGCGTAGGAACTGAAAATTGCTGGAATACAATTGTCTCATGGGTTCACTTACTCCCACCCAGAGGTCAACAATTCATTTGGAAAATGTTTTTGCATGAAATTTACCCCAGCGGGTTATTCGACAAGGGTAATTCGAATATCACATATTTACGTCATATACCGTTGTTACGAAGGTATACGGTAGATCACATTTTTGCTCTAACTTGTCTGAAAACCACTTCACTGGAGTTCTTTTTTCCTAATCCTTATTTTGAGCAAAAGAGAACACCAAATTCGTTTTCTGCATAGGAAGCCGCCGAGCGATGTGATTACATGCAATCTACCGCAAAAATGTGACTATATTAATCGATCAAAAGTGAAAATTATGACACCACTAAAAATGGATAATTCGTGCTCTCCGCTTCCAATTTTATGAATTTATACGGTAAATTTTTTTTATTTATTCTATTGGGCGTTATTGACCATTGATTTTCCACTATGTATAAATTTAATCCCTATGATTGGGCAAATGCATCTTTTTTCCACTCCTTTCATGTTTCTTGCAGGCCCCTCTGCCGGTCCACCAGCCAGCCCCCTCTTCCTATCATCCACCCATTCATGATGGTGCCATCTCCTTCATATTCGTCCCTTTCTTGTAGTTATTCTTGCGAGCACCTTTTTTTTGTCCCAAATTTCACTTTTTTTTGCCCCAAAATATTTTCGTGTCCCTAATTTACTTTTTTTTGCCCCTAATTATTTTCTGTCCTTAAATTTACTTTTTTTTGCCCCAAATTATTTTCTGTCCCTAATTTTACTTTTTTTTGCCATAAATTTCTGTTTGACCCAAATTTAATATTTTTCGATCATAATCTCTAACGATTTAACATAAGTAGTCGGATTTTAATTTTATCGCCTTCATTGAAATAAACCATTGAAACATTATTTAACTTAGCAGTTACAGAACTGAAACTCACAATCAGATGATGAGTTAACAAAACAATTGAGCCGTAAATGTCATAAAATCTCAATTAGCCGCGTGGCGATTTTGCTTGGGAGCATTGGCAGGACGACCACCTACTGCCAGCTGAGTCTGTGACGCGGACTTTTTGGGACGACCCCTTTTCTTCGATACATGAACAAGGGGAGCAGCGCGCGCGTCTGGAGGGTACTGGCGGAGTGCAGTTCCTGGCGCGCACATCACAGCGACTGAATGCATGCAGGCGTTCTTTCCAGACCCGTAGTGGCAGGAGCAGACGAAATGAGTAGGACTGAGCGCGGACTCCTTTACAACGTTAACCTAAATTGAATAACTTAATGCCGATAATGGAAACATGAGATATGCATACCAAGTACCGGCGCCTCTTGAAGTCTTCCCATGACGATGCCTGTTCAAAGGACTCCTGCAAGCCCGCCAACAGCTCGTCCTTCGATGCATTGCAATTGTTGCTCGTGGCCATGACGAAGCAGATCTCGCCAGACACTGGGAACCGGGCCGTTATGCAGTTTGGAGAATCGGGCCCGGAGATCATCTGATAAGCAGCCTTGAACTGATGGGGAGCAATCTCGTAGTCGGTAGGAAGCTCCGGAGTTACCTAATGGTAAGCAGCCGTAATTAATACGTAATTTTGATGTTTCCAGGATTTCAAAAGAGCGTACCCTCATAGCTTTTGACCGATAGCTGACTGCCTCTTCAGCCCTCTTTAGAAAGACAGAGAACTCGAGCCTCTTACGCAGAGTGTGCTTCTCCTTTATCTGCTTGTTGCAGCTTTCGAGGCCGTTGTTGTTGACAATGTATGGACTGGCACCATCAAACCAAAGATTCTCAGATCCATTAATCCAAGTATCCAGCATATACTTTTTGAATTTTGATGTAGGAGCTGGCCACGACGCGAGCATTAGCTTGGCAGCTAAAATAGCGGTCCTACTATTTCAAACAATAGTGAAGTGGTTAGCTAACCCGCGACAAACTCCTCTTGTGACCGGCAACGACGTAGGATTTCGATGTCGCCGAGGATTCGACTGCGAACGGCAAGTGGGTAGGCCTTTGGAAGGTTAACCTTCACTCTTCGATGGACGTGAGCGTAGCACATAAGCCGAACCTAGTCAAAGAACTCCTCTCTCTCTCTCTCCCTCCCTCTCTCTCTCTCTCTCTCTCTCTCTGTAACGAACTGATTCCGGAAAGACAATCTGCTGCGCAGCCGTGACGCTTCGACTACCGTCGGCCATGATGTACTGCGGAATGTACCCAAGCGTACGTAGGCAGTTGAAGACCTTCTCGTAAAATCTTGTGTTTTCAGAAGGGCCGACGGCCATCATTGTCATCGTGAAGTGATGATTGGCATCGGAAGTGCCGAATATCTGCACCGGATATGCTAGCCACATCAAGCAGTACGTGGCATCAGCCTGAATTTATATCTGTAGTTTTCTTAAGCGAACAAGAGATTCTGAGAGTCAACCTGAAGGTAGTCTGTTCCCTTTTGGCTCTCAAGGAGCTTCGTTGTTGACCACAAAATGAAGAAGTCGTCGTTGTCAACGTAGTCCCAGCCCACAACATAGGGCTTGTCGGGATCATCAACAGGGATAGCTTCGTTCTGTTGACAATAGTTACGTAGGTCTTCGTCCGTGAAAGCCGTCTTTCTCTTCTCTGTGAACCGGAATACAAGGTTCTGAATCTGATTCAGAGTAGGAAGCTTCGCTAGCTCTATTTGCTGCAATAATGAACAGAACTACATCTACCACACCATTATAATTGCAACTTACACTTAGGAGGACGTGAATCCTTCCGGGCGTCACACCCAACGAGATTTGTCTTCTAACGAATTCCTTGACTTCGTTTGTAAGGGCAGAGGCCTTGTGTACGTCAATTGGGTGATGGTCATGTTCGCCGGTAGAAACTTCCAAGAGCAGTGTGTCGTCATCATCCGGGCACACGAGGCGAAGCACCTTTTCGCAGCGATAGCCTTTCATACGGCGGTACTCGCAGTGCCTAAATATTCACAGATTTATTAGTTCGGTTACGCATTAAGCTTCAAAGCTAACCACTCTTGAATTTCTCCTCGCTTTGTGCTACGCTCAAGACGAAAGCGCCAATTACGCTTCTCTTCACTCCAAAACTTGCTGAATGCGTCGTAGTTCGCAAAGCTGCGCCAAGTCGTATACTCGATTTGTTTTCCTGAGGAGGGAATAGACGTGTGAGACAAGAAGAGGTGCAAGAGAGGTCAATTTGGGAGACAGTGGATGAAGTGAAATGAACTAGCCGGTTGGACTCTTCTATGCATTATGAAATGGGCGAGACTCATGTAGGCTACTACTATGCTAATTACAACAACAAACAACGTGAACCTCGACGTTTGGATGAACGAGTCTCATCGCGCAAGTCGCTATCCTCGTCCGAAAACGGGTTGCTTGAGTCGTAGTGGGATGAAGAAGCAGAATACCGCTCATCATGATCAGCAGAACTGGACGTTGGAAACAAGGAAGACAGGCCGTCTTCTTCCATCGTAACACCTATAGGAGCACCAACATACATTCTAGCACAGCAAATTGAGACCAATTTAATATCATTTATAATATTGACAGCAAAAAGGACAAAAAATGAGTGCGAAAATTTTTGTGGCAAAAAAAAAGTAAAATTTGGGACAGAAAATAATTTGGGGCAAAAAAAAGTAAATTTAAGGACAGAAAATAATTAGGGGCAAAAAAAAGTAAATTAGGGACACGAAAATATTTTGGGGCAAAAAAAAGTGAAATTTGGGACACAGAAAAGGTTTAGCGGTTATTCTTCTGTTTCAGCGTCGAATGATCGGCTGAACGCGGATGTTGTGATGCGTGAGATGATGGATATCGTCATGGGAGGGGCTGCGGCTGCACTCGGCGGAGATAGGGCAGGTGAGAAGAAAGGAAGACAGAGAGAGAGAGTGTGGGGGAGGGAGAGACAGAAGGTTAGAAGAGAGAAAGAAATACACAGAGAGATAGTGGGGGAGGGAGAGACAGATGGTTAGAAGAGAGAAAGAAAGACACAGAGAGATAGTGTTGGAGGGAGAGACAGAAAGAGAAAAAGAATGAGAGAAGGGAGCAGTACTTCCTCGGTTGAATGGTTGCAGTGTTGCCTAGCCAAGCTCCGCCGCAGCCGACGCTTCTTGGAGGGGCGCACGGCCCGCCTCAACAAGTCTGGGGGAATATCAAAGCACCGTACGATAAAGCAGTAAGTTCTTGCTTCTCTCTTCCACGGTATATGGTTTGAATGTTGCAGGACCACATGTGGATGAGATGGGGCGGGCGCGCCGCTCCTCCGCATGTCTGGCCTCCGCCATCCGAGAATCACTCCAATGTATCGTTCCATTCCTCTCTCTTCTCTCTTTTCCTTTTCCTCTATTTCTTCAGGTGCCAACTCCGTGCTGGCTGTTGCTGGAGGAGACGCAGAAACGGAAGATGATGATTGCCCCTCCCGCCCCGCCTCCCTCTCAAGCCCCGCCCATTCATGTCATTCCACCTCCTATTTTTACCTAGCCTATGTGGAGGGTCATTTGGGCTATTATGTATTGCGATATTTGCAGTTTGGCGATGTCTTACTTTGAATGTACATAATACTCTTTCTTCTGGAATTCTTTGCATATGGCCAGGATGTGACAGTGATCATTGGAGAAGTACTTAAGCAGATTGAACTGTCAACTTTTCTTCAAGTCGATGTGATTCGAAGAGATGCTCGGTAAGAGCGGAAAGAAAGTGACTTGCGTAACTGTTCACTACGGTACAATTCTACTCCCTTCCACATCCAAAGGCATTCTTCCTTCTCACCACGACTATGATTCCACCTCGTCATGGGTACGTTCTCCTGCCACTTGCCTAGCACCTAATAACCCGACTTCAGAGGCGACCCGAAATAAGTAAGAAGAGAAGAACGGAGAATGTTGTGGGGTTGAAGCTGCCGTCTATTTCTCTTATCCTTGGAGTCACTCGCAACAATGTTAGTCAGTGTACTTTCTTCGTGTTCTCTTTTCAAATTTCTTTCCCTCCCCCCCCCCTTGATTCTCCTTGTTTCTGGTATGCAACAATTTTGACGAGTTTTGCAGACCGCGCTTTTCCACTGGCAGAGGGGAATGATCGAACGGCTGTCGCGAGGGGGGTTTCTTCGCTGGATGAGAGGTTAGAAGGGGACAAATGAGATGGTTGAGACGACTGGAGAAAAGCTCATCAGTTCATTGTGAAGTCTTCATGAAGCAGTCTATTCGGCACCTACAATTTATTCTGCTGAGCATTGACAGCGCCCCAGATGTCTCCTAATTAGCATGACCAATCTGGCGGGTGCTTTTGGATGGTGGTGACCACTGGAAGCTGACCTCGTAGAGCGTGTCATCCCTGGCGTCGTATCTCTTGTGATGTCGTCCATGGCCAGCAGCCGCCAGGGCTCTTCTCTGCTCCCGCACTCTCTGTCTCCTCTTCTGCTCCGCTGCCAAGTCCACCGAGGGATGGGCAGGAGCTGCCAAGGGGACTACCACTGGCGGGTGCAAGTAAGCTTGAGGGGCCTTCGCAACTGACGGCAGGGCAGTCTTCTGAAAAAGAAATCAAGTGATTGTTTAGAAGGAGATGTGCAAGACTAACTTCCTTCTGCCAGTAAATGGGAGGCTGTGGTGGCTGAGTCTGTTTCTGGGCGGGTTTGTAGACTTCATCGAAGGGGGGAGGCTGAGTCAGTCTCTGAGCAGGTCTATGGGCTTCTTCAGGATGTGGAGGCTGAGATACTGCTGGAGCTTTCTCCTTGAGTTCTTTTTTCTCTTCCTCACTGCTTCGCGTTCCTTCATCCGACTTCTTCTGCACTTCGTCTTTTACCTGAACAGAAAGTTCCCCCTCTCAGTTGTCATTCCCCTTCTCATGCCAACCTCGTGACTGTAGTCCTTCTGACGACTTCCCTCGATGCAGTGGCTGTTCTTGCGAGGAGGCTGAGGTTGCCTAGTTTCGGCATCTAATCTCTTTTCTTTTTGCATTCCCGCCATTGCTTCTTTTCTTCGTTGCCTTTTCTGGCTTTGCTGACTGTTCTCTTCGGACTCCGCACTGTTGGCATCTTCTTTTCTTCTGTGTTGAGAATATGGACAACCATTCGAAGCGTGAAAGGAGTGGCGTTCATCAGAACTCGTTGTCTTCTGAAGGCAAACTCACTTTATTTCGGAATGTAATTATAAGAGAAATGATTTGGAATCCTAGAGAGCAACCAACTTTTTTCTTGCTGTGGGCACACCCCATAATAGAATGAAATAGAGAGCAAGCCAGCCGCAGACGGGGAACAGAGTAGAAATGACAACTCTGACTTGTTTTCTCAAATGTAGTCAATTTCTACATGCAAATATGTGCAAATGGGAAGTAACGAGAGTTATTTATTATTTAGATTATATTAAGCGAGAAACTACGTGTTTTTTTCAGATCGAGCAGCTGTTGGCACTGCCTTCCACAGTAGTGTTGGACAACTGCTGCAGGCCAGATATGAAGATTACGCGAACTATGATTCTATTGAGAAGGACGTCTTGGCTGAGGCTCTCATGGTTGGTCATCCTCTCTCTATCTCTCTCTCTGTCTCTCTTTCTCTGTCTCTCTCTCTCTCTCTCTCTCTCTCTGTTTCTCGCTCACAAACGTTTCAAATGACACCATTATCTATTCAGAAGCGACCAGAAGCTGTTGGTTACGTGAAGAGTGTGCTTGGCCTGGTGAGGAGCGGTCTTCCCGTTCTTCCTTCAGTGCTAACAGAGAAGCCAGTCCTTCATCCGGATCTTCTCTACCAGGGCCGCTTCGATGCTCTGCTTTGTTCAAGGTAAATCAAGTGTCCGGTAGACGGTTCGGTCAAGAATCAGCTGAGGTCAGTCTGAGCGATTTGCCGTCATCGGAAGGGATTCTGGTAGAATGGAAAACGGCGCCGGCCGGTTCCCGTCTGGATGGTTCCTTCTTCTCTCTTTCCTCAAGAGAACAACTCTCCGCTCTGTACGAGTACCCCGTGCAAGTCGCTGCTTATGCTGCGGCTTGCAATTCGGATCCTCTGATGCCGAGGGTCACTTTTCACTTTCTTCATCGGATCAAACCCTTTTAATCTTCTTTTCTAAGTAGATATCACATTCGTTTTATTATTTGTAGGATTTTCGCAGATCGTAATGGAATAACTTTTAGATCAATCGAGCTCTTTTGGTGATCGCCCGCGAGAACGGCGAAGATGCGTTCTGTGTTGACATGGACGGACAACTAAACCAGGTACTCTTTTGCACCTTATCTCCCTATTTTCTAGCAGTTTCCTTGCTTGAAGGAGTACTGGAAGGTGTGGCTGGAAAATGTGAATGCCTTCTGGAAGTGTCTGAACGAACACAACGACAGGGGAGAAGCAGTCGTTGACTGTCGATATCAGCCTCCTCATTCTTTGTAGTCTTTTCTTCTATTCCTACTATTCGTTTAGTTGTTAGTTCATCGGTATTGTTTCGATGCAAACGAGAATTTGTGTTTTTATTGTCGTCGTTGGCAGTTCGTAGAGGGAAGCGGGGAGTTCAGGGGGAGGGCATCGCACGGTAGAGGAAGTCATGGTTGGCACGGTTGGTGAAGTCTTGGTAAGTGATGGGGGGAAGGGCATTCCGCAGACACTGCCACAGGCCATTCAGTTCCCTTCCGAACACCGCCGTGCAGCAGTAGGGGATACGGTCGCCTGCAAGGAGGGAACAGGAGAGAGAGAGAAAGAAGATAAGGCCTACCAATCTTGACCAGCTCTTGCTCGGAAGTGGTCCGGTCCAGGGGCGCCAGCGTGCCAACTGCAACATGAACGGTGGATGCGTGGCCGACGATCTCAAATGGCGTTCCCATTCAGTCTCCGTCATATTCGCTTTCTCTCGAGTCTCTTACTCTCGTTTCTGCGATCTTCCTCATTTCCCTCTTTCTTCCTTTCTCTCTTTCATCTTTCTCTCTCTCTCTCTCCCTCCCCCCTCTCTCTCTCCCTCTCTCTCTCTCTCTCTCTCTCTCTCTCTCTCTCTCTCTCTCTGCGGACCAGAACGACAGGCTTCTTCAAGTTGTCCGGCTTGCGAATGGGTGAACCGGAGAGGCGATGGAGGATGCTCTTGAGTCGACCGTTGTAGAATTCGATGGACTCGCCCTTCTTGAAGATTTCATCCAGAGTAACTGAGGGCTGCAAATAGAAGAAAGGAGAGAGATGGGGAGGGGAAGCGAGACGAATGAGAGAGAGAGAGAAGAGAGGGGGAGGGGAAGCGAGACGAATGAGAGAGAGAGAAAGGGGGAAGGGAGAAAGATAAGAGAGAAGAGAGGGGGGAAGCGAGACGAATGAGAGAGAGAGAAAGGGGGAAGGGAGAAAGATAAGAGAGAAGAGAGGGGGAAGCGAGACGAATGAGAGAGAGAGAAAGGGGGAAGGGAGAAAGATAAGAGAGAAGAGAGGGGGGGGAAGCGAGACGAATGAGAGAGAGAGAAAGGGGGAAGGGAGAAAGATAAGAGAGAAGAGAGGGGGGAAGCGAGACGAATGAGAGAGAGAGAAAGGGGGAAGGGAGAAAGATAAGAGAGAAGAGAGGGGGGAAGCGAGACGAATGAGAGAGAGAGAAAGGGGGAAGGGAGAAAGATAAGAGAGAAGAGAGGGGGGAAGCGAGACGAATGAGAGAGAGAGAAAGGGGGAAGGGAGAAAGATAAGAGAGAAGAGAGGGGGGAAGCGAGACGAATGAGAGAGAGAGAAAGGGGGAAGGGAGAAAGATAAGAGAGAAGAGAGGGGGGAAGCGAGACGAATGAGAGAGAGAGAGACCTGGTACGTCTCGTCAACGTCGAAGATTGCGCGCTGCTCTGGAGAGAGAAGAGTGGGTTTGTTGGCGTAGAGATGGGGATTCTCGAAGAGAGCTGCAGAGAAGATGAAGAGAGATGATAGACTGGCTTGCCTACCTGGTTTCACTCGGAGTTTCGCCTTGGATCCGGACTTCTTCTTCACTGCGCTGGCTGTCTGCAGACAGCGAAGAGCAGGCGAGCAGTAGATTACATCTAGAGAGGAAGATAGGGATAAGAGCGAGAGAAAGAACTAGAGAGAGAGAGAGAGAGAGAGAGAGAGAGAAGCGACCAGGGACGCGTTCCGTCATCAACAGTGCGCGGCCAACGGTGCTTGCGAGGACCGTGCCGAGAATCGTGATTGGGGTGTCGAGCTTATACTCTGCGAGAGGACGAGCCACCGGAAGCTTCATGGGCTGAAAGGTAGAAGAGAATCTGTGTGTGTGTGAGAGAGAGAGAGAGGAAAGAGAAGAGGGACAAGAGAAAGAGAGAGAGAGACTAAGGAAAGAGAAGGGGGAACAGAAGGGAGAAAGAGGGAGGAAAGAGAAGGGGGAGAAAGAACTATCGAAAAAGTCTGCAGTAGGGTGCACAAACCATGTTGAGATCGTAGGGGCGGTACTTTCCTTCTTGAACTGCCTTAAGTGTCCATCCCGGAAAGAGGTCATCCACCCTCTCCGAGTGGCGCATCACAATCAGTTCGGCTGGCAGAACTCTGTCACTGATCGGAGAGAGAGAATATACTTCAATGAAAGCTGTTCAAAGAATATGAGTTTAACAGATGAAAGTTATAAACCTACTGAATCGTGGTTCTGTTCTGATTCGTAATGCACGAGTAAGATCCCGTTGTCGTTAACTCACCTGCAAGGAAAGACATTTAATGAATGATAGACCAAGTTGATACAGTTGTTGACAGAGGGAAGTGCAGGAGCAAGAAGCAGCAGAGTCACATTGAGTCGCCCTTCTCTGATGATTGGCCATGTGTGAAATGGCTTGGTCTTTATTTCTGCTTCTTATTAACATCATCATTCAAATCACACCTATGCAAATACAATTCTGTTCCCATCGGGCAAATGATCATTGTACTCATTTTATTGTGGCGAGCAATCTTCCCGGTCGCCATAACTAATCAAGATGGAAGATGGCATCACTTTGCTTCTTTAAATGCCTCCTACATATGTAATAAAGAATACGTTTATCACGAAGTGCCAGTGTCTGACGTAGAGAAGAAGAGAAACAGGGAAAGAGTGAGAGAGAGAAAAAGAGAGAGAAAGAGAGACAGAGAGAGTGAATGAAAGAAGGCGAAAGACAGAAGACAGTGACATGTACAAAGGGGTGGATACAAATTGGGAGAGACAGTAATGGATCGAGAGAAGTGCATGAAGCTAGGAATAGGCCATAAACTGTGGAATTGCCTGCTTCGAAACAACGGCAAGAGCAGCGATAAGAAGGGGAGAGAGCACAAGAAAATGGGAGGGCCAGGGAAGAAAGAAAGAAGGAGAACAAGCATCGCTCCAGTCTTCTCCAGCCATGGCCTACAGGTTGGCTACCACTTTTTTCCTTCTATTTTAAAATGAAAGTATGAACCGCAGAGAGAAGAAAGGCGTCGGAGGACTGCGGAAGAGTGAAGTAGCAGTCTACACACATTTCGAGCAAGTACGATGTTTTAAATCCCCCTTCACACTCTCTGCGTTCAAAGATCTATCAAATAAGGGTATAATTAACTTTTCTCTTTTCATAAATCTGCAATATATGTAGGTTCTGGCTCGTGTTCGGCCATTCGGCCCATATCAAATCTTCTGTAGCATCGTCATTCTCTATGCAACCATTGAATGGGCTGGTTACATATTTCCCTACAATTACTTCTTTGATCATTTCTTTTTTATCCAGAGCTCTGAATCATTTTTTTAATGCAGTGAGAAGCAAAAATGCCCTTTTATAGGAAATGTTTCGTTCATGGACAGCCTGGGATCGGTGGAGCCGGACTGGAATTGCACGCTTCAGAATGGCTCATTCATCACCATCGGGGCAGACACCGACAAAGACGCCAAGTGCGACGCCCTCAAGCAGTGCAAGGCATTCACTGCCAAGGTTGCTCTCTTTATGCTGAACAAGAAGAATATAAGATCTCTCTCTCTCTCTCTCTCTCGCTCTCTCTCTCTCTCTCTCTCTCTCTCTCTCTCTCTCTTCTTACTTTCAGCGTGACTCGGTTGAATTCTACTCAGTGCGAGCAGCGTTCAAGTTGATTTGTGATGAGAATGATAAAGTGATGTGGATCGAAGTCTTCATGTCGGGCGGATCTGTCCGTGTCTCTCTTCGCCCTGCAAAAAACTGCATATTTGTTACCTTTCAGTTGTTGGGTTCCTTGATCGGCGGCCACATCGGAGACTTCTTCGGACGCCAAATGTTTTTTCTCACCGGCCAACTGCTTTTCCTTCTCACGTCCGTTATGGTGACTGCCTCGCAGGTTAGATCACTTTATTTTCGTTCTCTTTTTGCTTTCTCTATCTTGCTCGCTGTTAAGAACTCTCTCTCTGTCTCTCTCTCTCTCTCTCTCTCTCTTTCTTTATCTTTCTTTTTCTCTATTCAC
>CALZFC010000081.1:907500-955000 GCA_945643635.1 Allodiplogaster sudhausi
AGGATAAAGAAAAGAAAAAGCGAAGCAAAGAAAGAGAAAAGGGCGAGGAAGAGAAAGGGAGGAAGAAAATTAGAGGAGAACAATAGAGAGGGAGAGGAAGAAAGGAAAGTTAATTTAAGAAAAACCCGAACACTCTTCTTCTGTTGATTGGTGTGCATAGAAATGGCAAGTTGCGCTGCGTGGTCACTCAGCTCAGCAAGTTGAGATTCGTAACCCTGCCGAGTCATCCGAGCTTCTTCCTGAAACCATCATTTCATTTTAAAGACTGTTATCTAAATTAAAGTAATAGAAGGATGAAAGAAGAAACTGCACATGAAGAGTGATCTCAGAAAGTGAATGAACTAACAGCGAGCTTCTCCTTCTCCGCTGCCAACTGCTCCAATTCCTGCTCGAGTCGCTCCTTCTCCAATTCAATCTGTCGGGTGCGCCGCAGAAGGGAAGAACACTCAAACATCTCATTCTTCATTTCGTAAGCAATGCATTCTCTCTCACACTCCCCTCTCCTCTTTCACTCTCTTTCTCCTCTCTCTCACTCTCTCACCCTCCTCTCTCTTCTCTCACTCTCCCCCTCTCCTCTCTCTCTCCCTCTCCTCTCACTCTCCCCATCTCCTCTCCCTCTCTCATCTCTCTCTCTCCCCATCTCCTCTCTCACTATCCTCTCTCTCTCTCTCTCTCTCTCTCTCTCTCTCACTCTTCCCGTCTCCTCTTCCACTCTCGCACTCTCCTCTCTCTCTCACGCTGACCTCCGCGGTGAAGTAGTCGCCTCTGGCCTGTGCAGCGATGACTTTGTCCCTGGCCTCCCTCAGTCGTCGTCTGTATTCATTCTCAATCTGCCTTGCATCGCTTTCCTCTGCTGCTGCCTGCTTGGTGGTGGATCGACTGTCTACGATATTCTCGTTCAACTTTCGGTCCTTCTTCTCCTTGCCCTTCTCGCTGCCACAAGCAATGGTGAGTTTTCTCTTAACGAGGGCCGAGTCAACGAGAAGCTTCTCCCTCTCGTCTTCCAACTCCGCCACTCGCGCTCGCAACTGCTCCACCTTTTAAACATTACTATAATCCACTCTTAAACTAATAAGAAAACTGCATAAAATGCATACAACTCGTATTAATTTTAAAATGCAACTGATATTTCATTGCTACGAGAGCTTTCGAAATGCAAAAAGGAACCTCAGAATGGATTCTCGCAGTGGTCGTGGCTGGAGATGATCTGAGAGAGACCTGGCTAGACTCGCTCAGACCGCTCCTTCTCTTCTCCGACTCGCGCTTCTTCCTCTCCCGTTCCTCTTCTTCCGCTTGCTCGCTGAACATTAAAAAGGAAAGAGAGAAAGAAAAGAGAGAAGGAAAGAAAGAAAAGAAAGAGAGAAGAGGACGAGAGAAAGGAAAGAGAGAAAAAAAGAGCAGAGAAAGGAAAGAGAGAAAGGAAAGAGCAGAGAAAGGAAAGAGAGAAAGGAAAGAGAGAAAGGAAAGAGCAGAGAAAGGAAAGAGGGAAAGGAAAGAGCAGAGAAAGGAAAGAGAGAAAGGAAAGAGCAGAGAAAGGAAAGAGAGAAAAGAAAGAGCAGAGAAAGGAAAGAGAGAAAGGAAAGAGCAGACATGACAGTGGAGAGTCGGCCAGCCGCCTTCCCTGCCGCTGCCGCCATCTTCTGCAGGCACTCCCGTGTCGCTTGTCCCACATTACGCCCTTGGCGACTTAGAGTCGGCAGACGCGTCTCCTGCAGCCAGCGGGCTGCCCACGATTCGTACAGATCTAGAATGTGAGAGAGAGAGAAAGAGAGAGAGAGAGAGAGAGAGAGAGAGAAAGAGAGAGAGAGAGAGAAAGAAAGAGAGAGAGAAGGAGAGGTAGACGCACTCTTGACAGCAGCATGGATGACAGAGGAGTGTCTCGCGAGTGGAGGGATGGAATTATCATCTCCATGCATGGCAGATGTGAGCAGAGTAGGGATGGACTGGAAGAGCGAGAGCACTGCTTCCAGACTAGTTCTCCATTTCTCATTTAACGTCTCAAGTGAAGAGTCTGCCCACTCCGTCTTACTCTCTTCTACAAATTTATCTTCATAATTTTTTTTATGAAAATGTGGTAGGCACTGTCGAACACTAAGTCATCCACTGCACACATTTAAATTGTCTGAATTAGTGGAGAGAGAGAGAGAGAGAGAGAGAGAGAGAGAGAGAGAAGATACGGTAACGACGAAATACCTTTAGCGAGAAGGGTGAGCAGAGGAGGAAGAAGGGAGAGTTCTTGAGCAGCGCGTGCCATTTCGGCAGTAGCAGTTTCGGCTGTTCGTCTCCACTCGCCTGCCTCGGCTGAGAATACTGCTGAACACGCTGTCACTGCCTTCTCCAGAAGCATCGAACATCTTCCCAATGAATCACCCAACTGCAAAAAAATTACCATTTATTAAAACAATGCACTTACTTCGAGAATCGTATTGATGTCTACACTGCGACCAAGTAAAACTTTTTTCCAAGCTATAAATAGCCAACATCAATTATTGAATTTTCTGTCATTCAAATTCAATTGAGAATATGAAGCATCGAAAGGAAAGAGAGAAGTTCTTTGCTGAAGAAGTCGAAGAAGAGACGAACCTCTTGAACATGAGGAGGCAGTCTTTCGAGGGAAGCATCGAAAGGGAAGAGAGAAGTTCTTTGCTGAAGAAGTCGAAGAAGAGTGGGGAGTTGCTCGAGTGCACTTCTGGAAGCATCTGCAGCCAACCAAAGAGCAGACTCCGTGGCAGTGGATGCCAAGGCAACCCCTCGGCGGGGCTCGGTCTCAGAAGCAAAGGAAGACTCGGAGGGACTGGAAGACTCCTTGTCTTCCCTTTGCCGAGTCGTTTTCAGCTGTGCCACTTCCTTGTAACTCGCATCTCTTTCCGCCTCCAAGTCGTATGCCTGTAAATTACGCATTCTTTTTTGGTGTAGGTGAATAACCACTTTGCAGGCTGGACGAATCAACTGATTATGAAATGATGTAACCTTCCTAGCGAGCCTTTCATTTTCGTGAAGTTTGCGAGTAAGTTCCTCCTCAAGCAAGGCAACCTTCGTCAAGAGTTCTGCTTCTCTGCTCGCACTCCTTAACAGTTTAGAGTTGCAAGCAGCCCGCGGACAAAAGAAGAGTCGCCTACTTGGACTTGTCGTGTTTAGGAGAAGAAGCAGAGGAAGAAGCCCCTCCTAGCACCTCCCCCTGCAGACTCGCCATTCTCTTCTGCAGTTGTTCATTGCGGAAGGACAATGACTCGTTCTCCGCCGACAGCTTCCGAACCATTTGCTCGGCACTCTTCAGATCTTCCTTCAAAATAACCAATCAATTTTCATTAATAGCATTTCTTTGAGGACCTCCAATAAGAGAAAAAACAGGGTACCGATTGTTTTTCCCGTTTGGCTCTCTCCTCCAAAACTCCACTCCGCAAGACAGATGCTTGAGCACGCAACTGCAACGAGTACACAAATGGGTAAATGACTATAGTTTAAAGTAACCAAGACCTTGGAATATTCAGAAGCAAGTCGTTCATATCGGGCATTGATGTCTCCATTCCACGATGTCGACGAATGCGACATCCAGAGAGACTGCAACGCTCCTTCGCACACTCATAATCTTAATTCTTCTGCGATAAAGACCGGACGAGACCGCCTCAGTGATCCACACAGTGAAAACACAACGAATAATTTATTACATACAAGCTTTTCAAAATATAACAGCTGCACAAGTAAAGAGATCCCAATGTAGAGAGAGAGAGATCGAAATATAAACACTCCCACCACAATATAAACACAAATGGTTTGCAAAACCTCAATGACAATTATAGTTGCGAATTCCTTCGAGTTGAGCGACTAGCTCGAGTTGCAATGGAAGGAGTGGAAGGAAGGAGATGAGCGGGATGAGAAGGGGCCAAGGAGCTCCTCTCCATCTTCACAACTCGCGTTTTCTCTTCCGTAGAGTCAGGAATGGGGATGAGAGGGGAAGAAGCGAGGGGTGCAATGTTGTCCTTGGATTCCTCCCCTCTGTTGCAGAACATCCCACACATCCAGGCCCCCGTCGGTGGTTCCTGCAATCCCACACAGAAAGTGTGGTATCCTCGGTCGCAGCGATCGCAGAACATCATGGATTCCTGCAAAGAAAAGCACATTGCAGCGAGATGCGGGTTCCCATTAACTTCAACTCCACTTTCTACGAACAGACCTCGGCATCAGGCTGCGCGCAGACTGTGCACTTCTTGCATTCAATGCAGTTCCACTGATATCCTTGCACTACCTGCAACCAACAAATAGTCAACACTTCTATTTAACTTCATATGTCCTAGAGTTTTGGAAAAAACACACAAATTTCAAAGGCGTTTGCCAAAACAAAAACAGACCTCGACCATCCTATCAGGCATGTCAATGCAGTCAGCATGGACGAGAATGGAGCAACTAGCACACTTGAGCATAGGACCCGCCACTTGTCGCGGTGTCTGGCCACAGAGGGAGCAGGCACCGGAACGGGGACGAGAGGGAACGGCCTCCTCTAGATGGGGCATCGCCTCCCCTGACGGGGAAGGCGAATTCGTGTCGGAGGGAGCAAAGGCAGAAGTCGCGACGGCCGAAGCAGTAGCCGCAGCAGCCGCAGCCATGTCCTCTTCGCTCAGCACGATCGGAGGGGGAGAAGCCGGCCGAACCACGGTAAAGAGATGAGAACCATCCAACACTGTGCTCAGAGGGAGACGGCGCAGCTCATTCCGAGTCCATCTAAGAGTAGAAATGGTCGTGCTAGGAATAGGAACTACTAGCGACTTGGTACCTTATATTCAAAATATGAGATTCTGGTACCTCATATTCAAAAGATAATATGCAAATTCGAACCAGAAGCAAATCTTCAGAACTGCCTAAAGCCAGCACCTACTAACTTCTTATAGTATTGCTGGTACTGTCCATGCACAATAGTGCAAGGATAAGGATGAGAACGTGTCTTCTCCTTGGGCAGCTTGTACCATTTTCCCGCAGGAGATTGAATGATCTTAAAAAAGGTGATGAGACAAATGAAAGCGAAGCTTTTCATGAAATAAGCACTAACTGAAGTCTGCAGATCCCAATAGTAAGCACGCTCAGTCCTTTTTATTACAGCTAAATCAGCGTTGTATTCCGCCGAGCTCCTCATTGCCTTCTCACGAAGTTCCTTCAGCTTCTTCTCGTCGTTTTTAATCTTAATTTTTCTTTTACAACTGCACAACCTTCTGGCAAGCACTGGCTTACCGCATCGAGTTCCTTCTGTCGGAGAAACAGCTCCAGTTTAACTTTCTCCGTTGCAGCCCTTTGATATTCCTAAATTGCACGACTTCGTCAAAACGACCATATTAAAACAATCATTCGAAAAGAATATGGAGCGAAAAAAACAAACTGAATAAATAGAAGGATATTCCGTTGCCATCAACTCATGAACTTCGATTGAACGAAGAGCAGTCAGCCCATGCATTTCTGAAAAAATAAAGTACGATATCAGTCGGCCAAATATTGTTTAAAAAAACTAACGGTGTTCCCCAATTGTCTTCATTAAATTGTGATTCTTCATCAAATATTCCTTTTCCGGCACTTCGACGATTCTCCGAGTGAGATCCGGATATTTTCTTTTGAAAGACTTCACGTCAAGAAGTTCAGCAATTTGCTCCTGCAAAGTAGAATACAAAGGTGACAACCTAAATACATCTTTAGCATCTATCAGGTAAAAACCTGCAAGAAATATCGTTCGCTGGACTTAAGCGGCCATTCGTATTCGATAATATCAGATGGAAAGACGGGAGTGTGGAGTGTTTCTTGATTTGGTCGAACAAGCTTCGGTTTATTTTCGTCCTTTGTTTCCGTCTTTGCGTTGTCTTTCGAATCTTCTCTACTTCCTTCACCAGATTCTTCCTTTGGATCGTCCTTATTGTCCTCTGGAATATATTCTACAATATTTCATGCAAAACAATAAACGTGTTAAGTGAATGTTACAAACTTTTACTGTAATTATACATAAAAAAGGACTAACTTTCGAATGGAGGTAAAGTTAAATTGTTGTCCTCGTTAAAAGATGACAGAGCTCCGTCAGCGGATGGGACAGACGAAAGTGTGGCGTTCTCCTCTAGCATTTCCACATCGCTGCTCAGTGCTGCAACCTCTTCTGTTGTCGCCGATTCAGTCACGCCAGACAAGCTCATCTTTAAGCACAAAACATAAAAAAAAAGAACCCAAGAAAACTCGTCAAGGCGAATAACGGTGGTGAAAACAGAATGATCGTCTTCATACCTTAACAATGAAAGGCTTTCGATTCAGAAAATACATGTATCTTAAATTTGTATCAAAATTTATACTAGAAGAACAAGCCTGTCATCACAGGAAAAATCTTCTTGCTAACAGAACAATTAGTCCATGCGTCGTGTAGAAAAAATGTAGATACGTAGTGAAATTGAATGTTTAATTTGATATCCTCAAGTAAAAAGCGAATGGCAAATAAATGGTTCAGTAATGGCCAGTAATTACCGTACAAACACGGTAGTTTACTGATACGCGTTTCAGCAATAATGCACCAATAGTGAACCATTAAACAAATTTCTCCGCATTAACCTTTCAATACAGTGGCTTTAACACGCATATAATGCAAACTTAACTGGCACTTCACACAGCATTTTTGAGCCATTAAATGGAGTACTGTAGGGTGGTGTGAACCACACTAAAAAATATTTTTCTGCGATTTAAATATTGCGTTCCATTTCTCTGCTATTAAATGGCGTACTGTTGTTTGGTGTGAACCACACCAAAAAATTACCTGGGCCTTTTATTCACTTCCACAGATGTGACGAAAAATTAAGACATTTACCAAGGAAAAAAGCATACCAAGAGAAGAGATAACGAGAAACCGAAAGGCAACGATAAATGAGCGATAACGAAGACAATTAAGTGGCATGGTTTGGCATGGTTAACAACTTAAAATGTGGTACACAAATAGTGAACAAATACTAGTATGGAAGCATTAACAACCTCAAGGACATTCTAAAAAATGGGAAATGGGCGGGGATTCTAGTCTTAGTATGGAATTAAAAGACAGGGTAATCACTCGTATTTAAACTCGAACATTAATTCAGTGGTTGTCCGTTTTTAAAGACAATGTGATCTCCGAGCTCCGTTGGCCATCATCATCGAACTCCTGCCCGTCTTCTACTTCCTCATCATCGACATCAACGTCATCAATAGACGACACTGGAACTACAACAAATACAACACGAAAACCCTCACTCTTACAAGAACCTGCTCGTTGCTCTTCCTCGATGGCAGTCAAATTATCGCTCGATTACCTCCTAATCGACAAAAGAGGCCAGACATACGAGCGTGGCCGAAATTGAGACCTAAAAAGAAGCACATCATCATACTCTACAGCAAAGCCAGCTATAACCTACATTTTGCTCCAATCGATGATATTGCTTCGTAAAATGTAGGAAAAAACACTCAGAAGCTCCTGAAAGACAAAAACTTATACAAGAATAAACCAATTCGGCTAAAATAATGATGCTTTAAAATCATACCATGAGCAAACCTTTCAGACGACATTAGGCGTCTCGGTCAACAAAAAAATCGTTCAAACTCTTCAATAACGAGCCTGAAATCAACAAACGACATTAAACAACAGCAGTAACCATTCAATCAAGGCTGTTCAACTTTCAAGTCTTCAGCTCAAGTCAAGATAGCAGTGCATTTAAATACACATTTAATCTCCCGCCAATGAATATGATTACAGAATGCTGATATTCCAGCCAAGACTTTTCAAATTTATAATGGCCAATAAATGCCCGAGTAATGGCCAGCTAATGGCGCAAATCAACTAGTTTACTGATACTCGTCCTACCATTAACGAACCATTTCCGCGAAATATTAGCAATTTTGCACCAGTTGCACCATTACCGCGCGGGGAATTGGCCATTCGCTTTTTACCTGAGTCGATGACAAAATTATGGTACTCGCACCAGAATTATGCTGATCAAATCTACAATGTTTGCGAAAATTCCTATAGTTTCCTAGATCTTTCGTTTGAAAGATGTATAGGCTTTTCGCATTGTCTGCCGATGATTTAGAAATCTTAGTTTGAGCTATTGTCAATTGTTTTGTACGCCGGTTTACGGTCGTTCACAGTGTGCCATTCCACACATAGTTGCGTATTTCTATACAAAACTAACTGATTTAGATTGATAAATCAGATTCTCAATTTCTTGCCATTTAAGGATGCAATTCATTGACATTCTCGTTGCTTCGCAAACAGAAGAGGGCGCTCCTTCACTCACTTCTCATCCTTACTTTCTCTGTCCTAATTGTAGAGTGGTGTGCTCGGCCCCATCCACAACCATGTCTCTTCTCCCCGCTGCTCCTTCCCTCTTCCCATTTCCTTCCATCTCTCTGTCCCTCTATTTCTTTATTTCTCCCTCAACATTTCTCTTCCACCAAGTCCTTTTCGCATGCGACCCTTGTTCGCTCCTTTCAGACGATATCCCCGTATACGCCAACAGTTCACTTTCTTTCCCCTGTTCAACTCGCTCTTTATCCATTCCATCTTGGACTTTGATTATCTCAGTGTGATACAAGCATCACAAGCTTAAAACGCTAGTTTCACCCTTTCCATTATATCAAGCGTTAGTTTGGATGCTAATATTTCATTGGGGGATAAAACTAGCTGATTGCATACGCTTTCAGAAACTAAGAGACCAGTGAATTGTTGAACTGTTGGCCTATGGCAAACTACGCTGTCAAATGTTATTATAATTTTGTCACTTACAATATCGACAAGGATTCATTCAAATATTTCTTTTCCTTACTTTTGTTGTAACTTTCTTTCTCTTCTATTATTTTTTTTAATTTGGTTGGTTTTCGTGGTATTTTTATTAATCGAGTGAGTGAAATTGTTTGAAATATATCTATGCTTTAATGGCTTCAAATAGCTATTTTAATTTTATGAATGTCTTGTTTTGCAAGGTTTAACTTCACGAGAGCGTGTACTAAAAGTGCTCGTTTGTTATTCATTTTTACCCACGAGGCTTCTTCTCTTAAACCTCCCCCTTGCTTTTGAAGTGATATTTACTGCTTTTCGTGTTGTTTTAAAGGAATACTTTTAAAAATAAATTTTGATCGAACGAAGGAGATGTTTTGTTATATAAGTCGCGGTTTTTTCTCTTTTAAATTTTGTCTACTTCGTACTAATCTTCTTTTATTTATAGACTTTTTGAAATTGAAATTCCTATATGGTTTGTCTCTCCTTTTTGCAGGGGAACTTAATTTGAATTCTTGACTCTTCTTCTCTCTCGCGATTAGTTTTCGCCGTTATCTTTCGTCATAATTCACACGACTTTTATTGTCTCCCTACTCGGGATATTTAGTCTTATACACATTCTTCTTTGAAGCAGTAAGCGATGGCCGGTGGAGAAGAAGATCAGCTTCCAGCTGCATCTGCGGCCTTCTTCGAATTGGATGTCAGCATTTTCATTCTTTTACTCCCTGTTTTCGGAGGTCACGGCAACATTTTCATCATTTTCTCATGAACCAGACCGCGTGGAGAGCGAGAGAGGAGGAAAGATGCGGAGGGAATCGTGAATGTGGAGAGTGAAGAGTAGATAGAGTTGTGAAGAGATAGAGAGAAGAATAGAGAGAGTAGTGAAGAGAGAGAGGAGTAGAGGGTAGTTGCAGTAGGAGGGTGGAGGCGGTTGTATAGCCTAGTTTCATCCGCAGCTCGCCTTGCTCTTTCTTCGCCTCCTAACTCCCTTCCTTTTTGCTGCCTGAGCTGGGCCACGCCGTGTACGAGATCTCACGCGACGATTTCGGGTCGCAGCAAGTCTGGCCAGGAGGGAAGGGAAGTGGTGACCGGGAGAGGGCGGCCGGAGGGTGCCCCCGGGTCCGCTCTTCCCCTCGTTTCCCTTGCAACTCATTGATTGAAATGGTGTCTGGAGCCTGCTTTGCTTATATGGACAGCGATGTGTAGAAAAGATGTGTACGCGAATGCTCTCAGATACTCCTGTTTCTTTGGATTACCATATCTCCCTCTCCTTCTCTAGTTCAGTTTCCCCTCCCCACCCCCTCTCTCAGACTGATTCCTGACCACTTGTGCGCGGTAGCACGAGACTGCCCCTTCCACTCTCGATTGATTGCAGGAGTGTGCGACGGAGGCAGCGAGCATCGGCCAGTCGTCGTTCCTGACGGCTTCTGGCTCTTCCTCCTCCACTCCCTCTCCCACTAGACATCCTTCTCGACGACGATCCACTACTCCGCATGCCATGGGTGAGTTATCTCCCTTTGACTCTTCGTTTACTCAACCTGCTTCTGATCTGTGACTGCTGTAGAATAACAAGCAATTACAGCTGATGATAGGCCAATGGTTACAATGGAGAGCAACGGAATGACAGAGACTATGAGATTGAATGGTAGCCTCTCCTCTTCCCTCTCTATACCTGCTCCCGCCCCCAGTCAATCAATATTCATTCCTCTTTCATCTGCTATTCATTGCGTTGTCTGTTTTCTTCCACCGCCATTACTACATTATTCCTTGCATTTATTTGATATTTTGCCGTGTTCGTTGTGTTGCGGATGCGTGTGGTGGAAGAAATCGATTGAGACATTGGTTTGACTGGTTGCCAACCGATAAGGGGATGAAGAGAGAGAAAGAGAGAGAGAGAGAGAGAATGTTGTTTGAGTGCTTCGCCGTCGTGGGAGTGCGAGTAGCATGGCAGCTGCCTCGGCTGCGTCCTCGTCTGGCGGCGGCGACTCTCCCTGCTCTTCCTCTGCGGATTCCAGTGGGGCGGGCCCTATTGACATGGGCGCCGCGCCCCTTCTAATTGGCGCCGGCGCCAGTGGTGAGATTCTCATCTCCGACGTCCCTCATCATGACCTCAGGAAGTTTGTGTCCGCTGCTGTTTTAAACTATGCTTAATTGTCGGGCGTGTTCACTGAATTTCATTTGGTTTCATTAACAAAAGTAGCGAATTGAGGTATGCTCTGCGAGGACGAAGACGTTTTGTTACTTCGAAAGAAGAAGATCCTTCTAGTCCCTCTGCTCTCGCCGCCACTGGAGACGATGTTAGATTAGTGGAATAGAAGGAAGGGGACTGGCACGTGGCAGAGAATATCTTGTGCTAAAGTGTTCACTAGGAACTAGAACACGAGACAGAGTGAGAAAGAGAGATAGAGAGAGAAAGGTGACCGAGAAGAGATTGTGGGATGAATGGTATCCCCCCCTGGCCTCGGTGACCTTGCCTCTATACGTCTAGCTATCCGCTAGTCTCAGGTCAATTCCGGGTCTCTGTTGCCAGAATAGAAAGATGAGAAGAGAGTGTGTCTGGAGTGCTGACAAGTTGTCCTTGCAGCCCTGCCAACCCGCGTGTAAGCGGTTGAAGCCCGAATCTCCGGGCGAAGCACGAAAGTGGTTAGTGTTTATTCGTATTTGAAGTTGAGAGGAAATAACGAAATGAGGCCTGTTAAAGGGTAAACCGGAGTACAACATGAGAAGTTTGCATCTGTTTGCATCTTAACAACACTTGCATTTCATTCTCCCTTCTCTTCTTTCTCTGTCCAGACGGACTCCGCTTCTCTCTCCTCTGTCTGTCTTTCTCTTCTTATTTGCTGTCAAAGTGCTCGCATTGAAGGGTAAGGGTGAGACGAGATGGTGGAATGCACGAATTAGCAAATCACAGCGGTAGCATTACAATTCTGATGTTTGACTTCCTTCATTGGCAAATTTCTATTCTTTTGAAAGAGAACTAGATTTAGATATTTGCCGAATTTCGCCTATGTCTACTAAATACATCAGAACTTGTATTCTTTTGTGATCCTCTCTTATCTTGTCCGCACTTTATTACCATTTGGACGAAGCAGGCGGAGAATGTCATTGGCTATTTTAGCACGGGAACTGCGCCGGACGGGTTGTCGGTGTCGCCTCGCGAAGGAGTTTGCATCACCGATCTTCTCCCTGATGAACTTCTTTTCAACGTTTGTTCTTTCTTTTACTTTGGCAAACTTTTGAGGAACCTGGGACTTTTGCTCTCAGCTGACACTGTTTTGCAGGTTATTTCTTATCTTACGGAAAAGGATCTTGTTCGGGTATCTGCCGTATCTCGGAAGCTTTATCAAATAGCCAACAATACAAACGTTTGGTTCGAAAGTTTTTTTTTCCTGCTTTAGGACTAATGAAATATAAACCATAACACTGTGTACTTCAATTTTATTCGTGGTTACAGGAAATCGTTGTATCAGAGAACATTCGAGTACTCTGTTCCACTTTATCACCCGCATCATGCGAAATTCGAGTTCCGTGAGCCTTCTCGATGGAAGGACTCTCGGAATGCATGGAAGGAGAGCTTGAAGCAGCTCGTTCGTTCTCTCCAAGTCCATCCTGATAGATGAGAGAGCGAGAGAGAAAGCATTCTCTGAAAGTCTTTCTCTAAAAGATGAGAGAGAGATTCCTGATCACCTTGATGACTGTTCTCTACAGAGATTCGGAGTGCACGTGCGGCCGAGTCATTCCTGGGTCTACGAGGGGCGGGGCATGGCTCACTTCGACCGCCTGGACTTGGCACTTTGCCATGTCGCAGCTCATTCAAGGGAGGAGAAGCTGATCTTCGTGCACACTGGCCATTACCATCTCGAGCCGGCCATCACCATCGACTCGAATGTCCAAATCATTGGAGCCAGTCAGTTTTGGCTCTTTCTCTCTTTTGATTAAAAGATTCACTGATAACGAACCTCTTCGCAGTCTTCTTTCCCAACTAAGAAGTGACTTTTTTGCAGGCAGCGCGACTCCTTCTTCTTCTGGTCGATATGGCCAATCCATCCAGAACTCAGTGATTCTTGAGAACAAGGAAGACACAACTCTGTCCCTAGTGGAAGGGTCGAGCGGGGCCTACGTCGGATACATGAGTATCCGGTTCAACCCCGACAGGAGCAATGCTCAACCTCACCAGCAACACTATGCTCTTCAGGTCTGTTTTTTTACTTTCTTTTCTATCCTATCTGACCTTGCTCTTCTTCCAGTTGTTCAATTCCAGACCTGTCTTGCTTCAAAGGCTGAAGTTGTATGAAATGAAAGTTGAATTGCTTAAGGTGTCCGATGAGACTGCCCCGATCATCGACCGCTGCAGCATCCACTCTTCGAGCTCAGTCGGCGCTGCGCTTTGCGTCAAGAAAGCTTCTGCTAATCCCAAGGTTCTTTTACTCTTTCTTGGCGACAACAGACCTATCTTAGTAACCGTGGTCATTGATTCTTGACAATCTTTCTATGATTGCATAATCTCTCTCCCTTTCTGTTTAGGTCCGTCACTGTACAATCTGCGACTGTGACAACGTGGGAGTGTACATCACTGATGGGGCGACTGGTTCCTTTGAAGACTGCGAGATTGCACGTAACACTCTCGCGGGCGTCTGGGTCAAGAATCAAGCAAATCCGATCTTCCGAAGGTGTCACATCCACTCGGGCAGAGATGTTGGCGTCTTCACTTTCGAGTCAGCCATTCTGAATGCAGCTTTGTACCCAGATGTTCATTTGCTTGTACTTACAGGTACGGAATGGGATTCTTTGAGAAGTGTAACATCCACTCCAATAGAATCTCCGGCATCGAAGTCAAGAATCACGCGAATCCTACCGTAGTTCGCAGTGACATCCACGATGGGCAGACGGGAGGAATCTACGTTCATGAAAAAGGTGAGCCAGTAACTCAGATCTCATCCATTCGATTTGTTCTCATTTCTATTTCCTCTTTTCATCATTTTACCCATTTGAAGGAAGAGGACAGTTCATGGAAAATCGAATCTACTCAAATGCTTACGCTGGAATTTGGATTACATCCCATTCTGATCCGACTATTCGCAAGAATGAAATTTACGCGGGGTCGCAGGTAATATTTCTGACATCTTTCTTTAGTTTGCTATGGAAATGGAAATCTTAAATTGTGCTATACCAAAAAATTGCAGGGCGGAGTTTACATTTTCGGAGAGGGCCGTGGACTTATCGAGCAGAATAACATCTACGGGAACAACTTGGCTGGCATCCAGATCAGAACGAACTCTGATCCCATCGTCCGCCTCAACAAGATTCATGATGGCAAGCATGGAGGCATCTATGTTGTCAGTGAACCAGACTTCTGCTTCCCCTTTCAGTGAATCCCTCTTGCAGCATGAGAAGGGCCGCGGTCTGATAGAAGAGAATGAAGTGTACGGGAACCTCCTTGCCGGGATCTGGGTCACGACGGGTTCCTCTCCCGTACTGCGAAAGAATCGGATTCACTCGGGGAAACAAGTGAGCTCTTTCTCACTTGTTAAGAAGGCCACTTTCATTCTTTTACCATTTCAATCTTTGCCGTTGAGGTTGGTGTCTACTTTTATGACAATGGGCATGGCCTCCTTGAAGAAAACGATATCTTCAACCATCTTTATTCGGGAGTTCAGATTAGGTACGTACTTTTATTTACCCACCTCCTCATCTTTTTTTTTGCTTACTGTGCACAGTGGTCTGAGTTTAAAATTGATACAATTTCAGTGGTTTTGCTTAGGGAAATACTTGCTTTTTTGTAGGACGGGATCTAATCCAAAGATAACTCGGAACAAGATCTGGGGCGGACAGAACGGGGGTGTCCTCGTGTACAATGGAGGTGAGTGCGTTTGCTGACATTGATTGAACAGGTCAAGATGCGTGAGAAAGTGTGGATGATAGAGAGAGAGAATTCAGGGATGGGAGTCCTGGAGGACAACGAGATCTTCGACAATGCAATGGCTGGCGTGTGGATCAAGACTGACTCGAATCCCATTCTTCGACGTAACAAAATCTATGACGGAAGAGATGGCGGAGTCTGCATCTTCAACAAAGGAAAAGGTCTTTCGGCAGCGTCATATTTATTCCGTATTCCGTGATGAATGGAAATGTTCCGTCTTTCTTCTTCTTCTACAGACTTGTGAATCTATGGGAATTGTCGTATTGCTTAGCTCGTTAATCTCCTTCGTAATCGATTTGAATGTAGGAGTTCTGGAAGACAACGAGATCTACCGAAACGCCCAAGCTGGTGTACTTATCTCCACGGAATCTAATCCGATCCTAAAGAGAAATCGAGTCTATGAGGTGAGAAGAGAGCCCTCTCATTTTTGCGTTCTTCGCTTTCTTTTTACTCCGAAGTTTTTTTGCAAATGTAAAAGTTGAGCAGGTGAAGGAGGGAGGAAGAGACGGTGTTTGTAGGGCAAAGCAGCTGGGATAGAGATCACGAACAACGCCAGTGCAACCCTCGAGCACAACTACATCTTCCACAACAAGTTCGGCGGCCTCTGCCTGGCCACGGATGTTCGGCCCGTGCTCAGGGAGAACAAGGTCTACGACAACTCCAACGCTGTCAGCAAGGCGGTCGAGAGGGGACAGTGCCTCTACAAGATATCCTCCCACACCTCCTTCCCCATGCACGACTTCTTCAAGTTAGTATCTCTCTCTCGTTCTCTCTTTCCTTTTCTCTCTCTCTCTCTCTCTCTCTCTCTCTCTATCTTCTCTCTCTTTCTCTCTCTTTCTCTTTCTCTCTCTTCTCTCTTTCTCTCCGTCTTTCTGTCTCTCTCTTTTTCTCTCTCTCCTCTCTCTCCTCTCTCCTCTCTCTCCTCTCTCCTCTCTCTCCTCTCTCTCTCTCTCTCTCTCTCTCTCTCTCTCTCTCTCTGTTCCAGATGCATCAGCTGCAACACCTCGGAGAGGAATGCGATATGTGTGAACTGCATCAAGCACTGCCACCAAGGCCATCTGGTCGAGTTTGTCCGCCATGACCGGTGAGTGGAACGAGTAGAAATGAGGCCCATGGTGGGAGAAATAAAAGAGAAGAGTGAGTTATTGTTAAGGTTCTTCTGTGACTGTGGAGCGGGAACTCTGGAGAAGTCGAGATGTCGTCTGCAATGCGAAGTGAGGGACAATGACACAGTCTACGACTCTTCTGCTCCCGCCCCCTCTGAGACCAGCTAATCTAGTCATTCTCTTCTATATTCTCATTCCTTATTCTTCTTTATTTTCTCATTACCTCATCGCTGTTTCTTTTTCATCCACTTTTCATTGCTTTTCAAAGTCTTTGTACGGTGTGAATTTGCCCTCGAATTGTTCTTTCAATCGCTGATCTTGACACAGGTGAGGGGAGGTGTCCGTCTCTCTGGAACCATTTCTCTCTTTTATCTTTTTTTCTATGTCACTTGCTTGGTTGTATGATTGTGTACCCTTGGTACGGCAAGTGTATTTTGTTGCAGAGTTGAATATTTTGTATCTTTTAACCCAACTTTTGATTCCATTTCTCCTTCCCTTTGTCTTCCCTTTCACAACTTCCTCGCTGTTTCATCTACCTTCCCCTCGATGTCTAACCTCGTCCCTCGCATCCTTAATGTGCATCCTTTGCTTTGTTCTGTGATATAAGATAGGAAATATGGCAGATGAGGTGTCAGCCCTGGTTAGAGTAGATATCTTTTGGCCTCGATCAGTTGTGTCGAGCCATGAGAGTGAGAATTCTTCGCGGATTCCTCGATGAATCGCCAGTTTGAGAAGTCTTATAAATTATTTTCCAAAGTGCACCTTTTAAAAGAAGGTTTAAGAGTAACCGCTTAGGAGAAGAGACACTCTGCTTTGCTTCTTCTTAATATGTATCAAGGAAGCCGGATCTTTATTTTATTTTGTTTATTCTCTGTTGGAGCTAAAACTTCGATAAAATGATGTAACTGAGGGAGATGAAGGGAGTGAAATGAATGTTCGCTTCGCAACTCGTTGCCAGCCATGGGCCTACCGTCAAAGACATCTCGCTTCACATACTCTTATTCTTCGATCTTTTTTTCTCGGCCATTCCTATCTTGCAGTGTTTGCCCATCCTCTCTCTCACTCTTTCCGTCTCTCTCTCATATCTCTCACTCCTCTCTTACGCCCTTTCCCTATCCATCACTCTCTCCTCTCTTTGCAATCCCTTTTTCATTAGTTCCCTCGCCAATTGTCTCTACTCTCTCCTCCCCTCTTTCGCCCTCTTCGCTCGCGCTCATTTCCTGTTCATCTTGCACGGAACTGTCCAATGCCAGTGGAGGAGCAGACGCTTGATGAGTGACAAATGATCTACTTTCTGGTAGAGCAAGAGATGTGATCTACATGACTTTGAAAGGTGAGCGGGAGAGGCGCGTGCACAGCCTTGGCTACGCGATGCTCAGCCATCTTCAGTTAGCGTGTGTCCGCTCTCCTCTCCGGCTGCTTTCCCCTCTCATTCATTTCCTTCACTTGGTTTCTTTTCTTGTCAACCGATATGCGTCTCTCGCCCTTGCCTACGTAACAGTCAACTTCCTCCCTCTCTATTGTTTTCCCTTTCCCTTCTTCTTCCTCGAATCCTCGCTTGTCTAGCCTAAATAATGTATGAGCCATGCGTGGTGTACGCTTCATTTGCACAGCATTCTAGCTGTATTTCCAATGTTATCTCCGTTGTAGCTTCCCATATCTCTTTGTTGCCATGCTTTATTGTACCCTTGGAACTTGCTGAGTTCTGATGGTTGTTCTGGTGAGATGGTAATCTCGATGTTGTGTACTCCCATCTTTGCAGTCATCGATTGAGCCGTATCTCTCTTTTTTTCAGGGCGTTTTCCGTCACTTCTCCCCTCCTCTCTTTTGTTCTCTCCCTCTGATACTCTATTCTCTACCTTCCATTCTTACTCGTTTGCTCTTCTTTCCTTTCCAAAATCTCTTCTGTTTTTATCACCGTTCTCCGCGCGATAGCCAGACTGTCAATATATTCACGCCTCCTCGTTATCGGTTCATTATATTACTCTCGTTCAATTGCTTATGATTCATTTGTTTTACGGGCGCTTCTCAATTTTGTCTCTTCTGCTTATTCATTCCACTTGCGTTGAAATGTATCTTTCCCCCGTTCTTCATTCCAATGGGATAATATTCTGCTATTTCCAGACAGACAGCAACTACCGTTAACAATGGAGGCTTTCGCCGGCAAGTGGAACAATGTCTCGTCCGAGGGTTTCGACACGTACCTCAAGGAGGTTCGATTAGCCATTTCTTCAAAGTAGATGAGTAGGCTGGAGTCTCCTCGACTGTTGCAAATTGAGATCGGCGTGGGGATGATGACTCGCACGGTTGCGTCGAAACTGAAGCCCGTGCTGACCTTCGTGGTGGAGGGTGACACGGTGAAGATGACTTCCACCAGCACCTTCAAGACTCACGTCACCGACTTCACCCTCGGAAAGGAATTCGAGGATACCACCATCGATGGACGCACTGTTAGTTCTTATTCTCCACTAAGGGGTTCATTCGTCTTCCACGACTAGTGCAGTTTTGGGTAGTATTGAATGTGAATGTTAATGTTTGATTGCAGGTGACGAGCGTGTTCAATCTGGAAGATGGGAAGCTGGTGCAGATCGAGAAGGGCAAGGAGGGCGGGAAGGACTCTCGCATCGAGAGATTCATCCAGGATGGCAAGCTCGTCATCACTTGCGACTGCAATGGAGTCAAGTGCACCCGAGTCTACGAGAAGGCCGTTTAGACAGCAGTTCCTCCCCCTCTCCCCTTCCTTCTCTTCCCTTGCATTTCTCATTCTATACTCCCTTGTTGCCCATTACAATTGTAATGACAGTAATCCGGCCTTCATTGCAGTATATTCTACCGGTTCGTTACTCTCTGTTCACATGTGCCTGCTTGTTTGTTTCGTTAAGTTGCTAATAATAAATTTTATTTAAAAGTGATTGTATTTAAAATGGCAATGAAAAATGATATGGGATGTGGGTCTGTCTTGTTAGGCAGCGTCTTCGTCAATGAAACGAATAGAAGAGAGATTCGAACCAAACGCCTGAATCCAAGGATCAAGGTGGGCGCTGAACAAGAACGACAGTACCTTTTGCTTCTTGAATTCTTTCTTCGGCCGGAGACATAAGAATAGAAGTAGAAAGAGACAAAGAAAGGCCGCGATGATCAAGACGGCGAAAGCGATCAACGGAGGAATCAGGGACTCCGTGTCTTCCTGCTTGTAGAAAGAGGGAAGGGATGAGAGAGGAGAAAGGGGAACACTCACTTGGACGGGACTCCAAATGCAGACGGCACTGTTGCTTGCAGTTCGTAGAAAAGGACAGCGAGGGTCAGGGCAGAGAAGAGTGGAGTGCACTGGACGGAACTCATGAGTGCGCGAAGAAGTACGAGTGAGGAGAGAGTTCCAGATGATCTCGTGGAAGAGAGAGAGGCCTCTCTCCGAGAGATGAGAACAGTCATAGCCCAGCACTGACAAGTCCATCCTTAACTACAGCCATCCGGTCTCTTAACCATTTCATTCCTTTTCCTACATCACTTCTACTTTTCTCTCCTTTACCCATTGGGAGTCTGTGCAAGAGAAGCTTCGTTCAGAAGTGGCAGCATTTCCACAGCAAAGTTCGGAGATTGAAAATTCTTTCGAACGATAAGATCAACCTAAAACATCTTTTAAAAATCGGATGCGAGAAAATGGAGAGAGTGAAAGAGGGTGAGACGAAGAAAGTGATAGAGAGAGAGAGAGAGAGAGAGAGAGAGATCGAGGATAATCAACCTGACCTGATCCCATACTGTGTCCATGTTGAAGTGCGAATACTGCTGCCATCTCTTCAATATAATTCGACATGCTTCGTGTGCGTGGCTTGCATCCTTGATAAATACCCATTGAGATGAGATGTCTAGTGTTTCATGGAGAGAGGGAGAGCGAGAGAAGGAGAGAGAAAGAGAGAGAGAGGGAGAGAGAGAAAGAAGGAGAGAGAGAAAAAGAGAGAGGGAGAGAGAGAGAGAATGAGAGAACCTTCCAGATGCCTTTGCCAGAGTTGCGCACAATGACAATGAAAGTCCTCCTTGGGAGTGCCTTTTCCAGCTCCTCCACGGCAGTCAGAACTTCAACAGCCGCTTGCCCCGTTTCGGATGCTTCTCCGTCCTGCGCAGATATGCGGTTGCATTTTTTTTACGCCAACTAATTTAAGAAGCAATAAAAACAAAAATAAAATGTGTATGTAATCTTCTGATATTGATAACCTGAATATTGGGAAGTATCAGAATGAGTTTCCATTTGTCCTCATAGTTTGGAATTTTTTGAATGCGACTACTTATTCTTTTAAGTTGCTCCTGAAATTGTAGCGGTTGCCTCAATTATTCTAAGCCATTTAGTGGAAATACTCTTTGCTAGTTGACTGTCGTTGACCGACCGTGAGAGTGTCTCCCTCTCGGAACTCCTCGCGGATTGTTGTCACATTCGGGTTGTGATAGGCCAGGATCTTATCAATTGTCAAAAGCTTCGCTTGAGAGGCGTCGTGGCCACAAGAGTCGAGTTCGCCTGTTCCATTTCAGATTCTTCTCTCTCTCTCTCTCTCTCTCTCTCTCTCTCTTTCTCTCTCTCACTCTTTTCCTCTCTCATGTGAGTGCCATAACCCGGCTTCCCCAAGTTGGTTTGTTCAAACTAGAGCTCTCTGCTAGTTTCATCGTTCGCTTTCCTGTCACAGCACCATTTCATTAGCAGGGCACTCCCGTGCTGTCTCCCAGTGGATTTAGCTCGAAAAAGAAGAACAGAAAGGAGCAGTTAGACATTAGCCACGAAAAGGGAGAATGAAGGAAAGAGCAGAGAATGGAGAACGGAGAAGCAGCGAGAGAGTGGATATTGGGTAGAGAGAGAGAGATGTACAGAGAGAGCGGAGCTGGTGAGAAAAGAGAAGGAAATGTTATGTTTTGTGAGTGAAGCCAACTGGCAGGCAAAGGGAACACCGGGACTGTCAAATATGTATGACAAGGTGGAGTGATGACTGTGCCTTTGTAGGGGAGAGAGAAAATGCATTGGTACTAAGTTGTTTGACGTGATTAGCGATGCTTAGAGAGAGAAAGAGAGAGAGAGAGAGAGAGAGAGAGAGCTGAGCGATAAACCTGCAGTGAGTGGAGTGACATGGTGGCTGCAGAAAGTGGACAAATGGCCAGCATCGACGTAAATGTCGATGTCCTCGGGTCTGAGATTGTCGACTCTCTCGGGTCGAGTGGAAACTCTCCCGCAGGGCTTCAGCAGATCGGCCACTGATGACAGTACTGAATCGTTCACTTCTCCTCTTTGCTTCTCCTGCAAATTTTTCTTTTCCCAAAAATTTATTTGAAGAACAAATGGGTAAAACGTTTAAAACCAATGAACCTGAAGAAGAATAAGGTCTTTCCACAGGCTGAAGAAGTCCTCGTCTTCTGCTATTTTATCTGCCAAGCGAAATGTAGAATCATCAGCTATGGAGAGGGCGATAAGGAGAAAGAAAAGGGGGCAGAAGGGGGTTGAAGACATCTCTCAGCCGATGGAGCGAGACATCTACACAGAGATGGACGCACTGTTGCCAGGTCGAAATAATGATTGATTTGCGGAGACACTCGCCTCAGGGTATCCTTTGCCAAGAAGTAATTGGTTGCCAATACGCCACGCCTTTCCTCACACATTCCTATCCACTCCCTGTCTCTCCCTTCCTCCCCCCTCTCTCCGTCTCTCTCTCTTACTCTCTCGACTCATATACAAATTTGACTCTCGAATCCTTTTCTTCTGACAGTCTTAAGCAAACATTTCATGCGGTGAAATCGCGCCGAATTGTAGTTGTAGTAACTCGTCATGTCGCTCTCTCTCTCTCTCTCTCTCTCTCTCTCTCTGTGTGTGTCTCTCTCTCTCTCTCTCTCTCTGTGTGTGTCTCTCTCTCTCTGTGTCTCTCTCTTACTCCTCTCTCAACTTTTTATCTCTCTCTCTCTTTATTCCTTCGCTTCTTCAATTGGTGCGCAATTGGTGAGAATGGCACAAAGGTACAGTGACGCTCCTCTCACCTTGCAAATCGGCCATTTTCTCCAGCGCACATTAGCTACCCACCCAACAACTGCCAAGCAAAGTCCACGTAAATGGTCGTAAATCTCGTATTAGCACTTGGAATATAAATATGGCTTACTACATTTGTAACGGAGAGAGTTTTGCAACTTCTATTCTAATGACGGCAATTTATGAGCCAATTTTGGACTTGGCGAGACTACAAGAGAGACCGTCCCGACAATTTTGTGGTTAGTGAGGGAGCCGCAGAAGGGAAGAAGAAGGGGAGGAGAAGGGGTGGAGAGGGAAGAGGCAACGGAGAAAGAGATGCGTGTGGAAGGGCGGTCAAGGAGGAGACAAGACGAGGCTCTTCTATTTGTCAACATCCTCTCTTTGCATCAACTGCATTACACTGACCATCGACATCCATTAAAGAAGAAGGTAGAGAATGCCAAGCAAGAACTGCCGAGGCAACGCGCATTAAATACGAAAATGGCTAGACCTGTGAATGGGAGCGGAAGGATGAGAATGAAATGAGAGAGAAGGAGACCGATTGTGAGTGAGGAGAGACTGCGCAAGAGACAAGAGAGAGAGAGAATGGAAGAGATAGAGAGAAAGAGAGAGAGAGAGAGAGGAAGAGAAGGAGAGAGAGAGATGTAGAGAATAGAAGAATGGAAAAGAGTGGACCCATTGAGTGACTGACTCTCCCGCAAGCGAGAGGTGGTAATGGTGGCAGAAACACGAGATGAACTGACGAAGTGGCTGGACAAAGAGTCTGACAGGGAGCAGCTGACAACCCGCAATCTCTCTCCCCTCCCTCTCTCTCCTCTCTCTCTCTCTCTCTCTCTTTCTCCTCTTTCCCCTCTCTCTCCCCTCTCTTTCTCTTTCCCTCCCTCTCTTTCTCTGTGTCTCTCACTTTTCCTTACTCCTTCTCTATTCCCTTCCTCTTTCCTTCTCTAGGCTTCTCCTACGTTTTCTCTCCAGACAAGCTTCTCGCAGTCATTACACCCACAGCATCATACGGCAACTTTGTAAATCACGTTGATTGCTGCAACCTTAAGAGAAAATAGCAACGAGAGACTTGCAGAAATATGCATAAATAAGTTAAATATGTTTGTAGGATAACAACAGTCTTTAGTGACAGTTTCATTTTGAATCTCGTACATGATTTTAAAAAAAAATTATTTAAATTCGAATACTACGTTAAGGATAAGGAGGTGCATTTTTAAGTCTTTTACACCATTTCATGACCTCAATGATCGTTGGAGAAATTGGTCGCTTTTTTAATTGGCTCTTGGCCTTTTTTGAATGCGCACACCTTCCTCTAAAGAATGCAGAAGATCTCAAAGTTGAATTTAGTGCCCATTCCTACTCGGGCTTCCAGTCAGAACGATGTACACAACATCGCTCTTCCTTTTCCTTTTCATTTCGACGTCTTCGGGGCAGTTTTTAAATTCCTTGCCGTTTTCCCCCTTCAACTTCTCGCCATATCAAGAATCATATGGGCAGTCTCCCTTCGGCTTCATTCAACCTCTCGGGAGTGGAGTTGGCTTCCCGAATGGATGGATGGCAACCCAATCTTATGACCAACAGTTAGTTATATTTTAATAGCCTCCGTGTCTAGCTTCATCTTTCTGTGTTTCAGAATGCAAAGTCCGCTTGGAAGTTTCTTCGCTGGTGCGGTGGAGGGAACTCTCCTCGGAGCCATCCTCGGACTCGTTTCTTGAAGAGATTATATTCATTCACCGTACTTCTCCCAACTTCCGTTCTGCACATTCATTTATGCATATTTTCCTATTGCGGCTCCCATTTTATACATGCAGCACAAGACAAATGCATCAAATTTATTGATTATATTTATCATCCATCATGTTAAGTGCAGTGAAGTTGTAATTTCGATGAGCAAAATTGAAGTCATTTTGAGTCCTGTAGATCAACGAGCTCGGAGTCAGACTTCTGTCGTGTCAAGAAGGAATTGTTAAACAAGCATTAGGAGTGCTGTTTGCTCTGAAAAGGAAAATAGAAAGCATGTAGTCTCTTTACCTTCCAGTTGTTGTCGAATTCTTTCGCTTTTGGCGAGTGGAATCATGGCGACCATCTCGGAAGTAGATATAGACATATCTTGCGAGGAGAACTGCAATGAGCTGCAGAACCAACGTGAGAAGGAGAAGCAAGATGTAGAGAAGGGTTGTACTGGGCGCCTGATTCAAACCATTACTAATCTACATCTAAATGGTCTCTTTCTCAGTTTCCTAGGGATGGCATTTAGAATATACATACAGGGATGGATATACAAAGTTGATACATTAATCAAATTTTTGAGTGTACATACATACAGTACCGCTCAGCGGCCAGGGGTCAATGCTATAGCGGCTATAGCGGCTATAGCCAAAAGAGGCCAAGCGAAATTAAGGCCTGTAACATTTTTGTTTTCAGAATTCATTGTTATTTATGTCTTCAGGGCAATGTTCTGCATCCATTAAGCTCAAAAACTCTACAAAACAATGCATTTTCACCAAAATGGAAAATCTTGTAAATCTTTGGTGCAGGAACAACACAATTAGTAGTGTGTGAATGTGTCATCGTTTCAGTGAAATTTATAAAGGCACTTGCTCGAACCGTATAACAACTTTAAATTACAGTTTCAAGCTCTATTTTGCATCCTTTTGTCTTAAGAAGATACTTTTAATGCTACAAGTGAAAAACGTATGGCAAAAAATCTTGCAAAAAAAATTGGAAGAAATAAGCTCAAAAGAGGAACCGAACACCGGCTCTTCCGTTCATGCACATGCTAAGCATACCAATGCTCCATCCAGCCATAATGTCAGACAACTCGAAACAATTTTAGGAAACATTTTGACGGCTTTTAAGAGTTGTTAGAGTCCATGCCATAAAAATTCATTGCTTTCAGTAGTGTTTTGTAAGTTGCCACATTTCAATTTCGAAAACAAAGTTTCGGGTTGTCTCCTCCTCTCATCGGAATATTTTTTTTACGAACGAACTTTCCAGATTTGAATTTCCAACGCTCACAATCAGAAAAAAACAATCACAATCCCCTTTGAGCTCTAATTGGCGTCAGTGCGATTGCAGCGACGCTATCTGGATTTCGGCCTGGACACTTTGTACTGACTTTCAATGGTTTACTTATAAGTAATACCCAAGGGTAACGTAACTTTTTGCTCTGTGGACTCGAAGTTGCTCTAAATTCGTGCCACTTGGAGCGAAGCAAAGAGAGGACAAAACAATACGTACCGAGAGAGCGAAAGAGAGAGAGAGAGCGAGAGAGAGAGTGAGAGAAAGAAATTGAATGGCGACGTAAATGGCTGATCTGCCATTATATTTATCGGGCTTGAGGGCCCGTACATGGCCTGCGTAGCGCAGTAGGCTGCGCGCTAGCGTGTTGCGTGTTGTTTTGAGCGTCGCAGGTACGAATCCCAACCGGGGCGAATGTTTTGACTAGGAAAAATAAGGAGAATCAAAATAAGAGCTCAAAGAGGAGGCGAAGCAATTCAAAGAGAAGAAAAGGGAGAATAAATCGAGAGAGAGAGAGAGAGTAAATTTTCGAAGTAGGTGGCTCACCCACTGCTAAAGTTAGGCTTGCGAGGCGAACGGATATGATAGGTGTGGCGCAGTGGGTTAAGCGCTGGCCTGCGATTTTGCATGTCACAGGTTCTAACCCCAATCGCAGCAAACGTTGTTCTGAGCTTTTGGAATTCAAATCTGGAAAGTTCGTTCGTAAAAAAAAATATTCCGATGAGAGGAGAGGAGACAACCCGAAACTTTGTTTTCGAAATTGAAATGTGGCAACTTACAGAACACTACTGAAAGCAATGAATTTTTATGGCATGGACTCTAACAACTCTTTAAAGCCGTCAAAATGTTTCCTAAAATTGTTTCGAGTTGGCTAACATTATGGCTGGATGGGGCATTGGTATGCTTAGCATATGCATGAACGGAAGAGCCGGTGTTCGGTTCCTCTTTTGAGCTTATTTCTTCCAATTTTTTTTGCAAGATTTTTGGCATACCTTTTTCACTTGTAGCATTAAAAGTATCTTCTTAAGACAAAAGGATGCAAAATAGAGCTTGAAACTGTAATTTAAAGTTGTTATACGGTTCGAGCAAGTGCCTTTATAAATTTCACTGAAACGATGACACATTCACACACTACTAATTGTGTTGTTCCTGCACCAAAGATTTACAAGATTTTCCATTTTGGTGAAAATGCATTGTTTTGTAGAGTTTTTGAGCTTAATGGATGCAGAACATTGCCCTGAAGACATAAATAACAATGAATTCTGAAAACAAAAATGTTACAGGCCTTAATTTCGCTTGGCCTCTTTTGGCTATAGCCGCTATAGCCGCTATAGCATTGACCCCTGGCCGCTGAGCGGTACTGTATGTATGTACATACAGTAGCGTGCAATGAAGTGTATATTTAGAGTTTTCATTTTCTTTAGCATATAATAAATTTTTTTTACATTTTATTATTGCTATAGGCATAGTAGTACAGAATGTATGTAAGTGCAAGAGATAATAATAAAATAAGTCGAAAAGTGATCGCCTGCAAGTTGTTCTCCAATGCAGCTCAATCTTTTATCTAATAAAAGCAACCGGACGATCAAATAAATCAAATAGTTTGTTCAGCTTGCCTTATGTACGACCCTTGCGTTTTGATTTATTGATTAGGGGATCAACGATCGACCACAAATTCTATGAAAATTTCATAGAATTTGTGTAAAACTTTGAATGTAAATATGTACGGGAACCCAAATATACGATCATTGAACTGTACTGTACATACTACTTACATATGTATATAAAACGGAAAAAATTTAATTTAAACAAAAGCGTTTATAAACTAGCGTACATGAGAGGTGTACCCGTGCACTCGATCTACAACTCCGTGTACTGTTTCCGTTAGACTTTGCAGCTTAATATGAGTTTCATTAAAAATATATATGCATATAATATAAGAAGCAAAAACTAAAGGCAATAAAAACAAACAAGTAAAAAGAAAAATTAAAAAAGGGGGATCTACCTGATTTTCAAATTTGAGGATGTCATTGTCAAGTCTTGCGAGAATTCCATCGACTTGCTGATCGAGATTCGCAAAAGTGGAATTGATTCCTTCAAAGGTCCAGAAAAGGTTCTGCACTTCCTGGTCGACTCCCATTGAATGGAAGTGATAAGAGAAGGAGAAAGAGGGAAACTGAGGCTGGAGTCTCATTCTTTATGCGTCACTCTTCTTTGTACACATCTCAGGCATCTCTAGTCAAACTGTACAGCTAGTAACTAAGAAGAAGAGCTTTCTTTTAATCTAAAACATTTAGATTTGAATTGCATTGAGTGAGATCATAACAACAACAAAGAGACAATAAATGTATAACCAAACAGACCTACCGATCTGTTGAAAACGGAGTGCTATTCTCCTAGCGAAAGAAAGGAAATGAATGATATAAAAGAAGAGAACTCGCTGCATAGTGGGAATCACATTGGAACTGGCATAGAGCAGACATGAAAGACGTGACCTGTGGGGGAATGAGCAAACGGCTGCATTGGCTTGGTGTTCTTCAAGAGAAATGGAGACAACCCGTAAGCTGGTCTACTAGAATATTCGTTGAGAGGAACCGGTGAGTGAGAAAGAGGAATGAGGAGGAATTAGACGTCGTGGCCATGGAGGGCTCGACTCTGAGCAGAGGCGACTCCAGTCTCCAAGTTGTATCTTCCAGAAGAGTCTTCTTGCCGACGTTGGTAGGGGAGCCCGTTGTCCACGTTGTACGCATCTACAATTGGTCACATATTTACATTTCTCTAACTCATTCGTGTCGGGATCAGAAAAGCAATCGCAGCCATTCGTGTTCAAGTGCATCGGATATTACAAACTGTATCTTGTCGCAGGGGAGGTGGCATTGTGACAAAAGAGAGAGAGAGAGAGAGAGACAGAGAGACAGAGAGAGAGACAGAGAGAGAGAAATAGAGAGAGACAGAGAGAGAAAGAGAGAGAGAGTGAGAGAAATAAATAGACAGTAAGATAAAGTGAGAGAGAGAGAATGAGATATAGTAAGAAAGATGGGGAGACTGAGAGAGCTAGAGAGAGAGTGAGAGAGAGAGTGAAAATAGAGAGAAATAGGGTAACTGGTATGAAGGCGAAGAGATATAGAGTGAGATGTATGTAGAAATGAATAGACCGAGAGAGGAACAAGAAACACGCAGGCTCAGCACTCTGGCACACTTCTGAGCTGACCGCTCCCAGGAGAAGTAGTTGGTTGGATGGAATTGTCATCGCCAGAGGGTAAAAGAGGAAGGTTCAAGAGGATGTTATCGTAGGGAGTGAGAAGAAGTGAATGCGTCAAGATGTCCGAAGAAGCCAGCGTCTTCGGCCTTGCGCTCTTCTCGTGTATCGAGCACGAGCACGAGCCCGTTTCAGCCAACATCACTATGCACGGCTCCACTCTCTTCTCTTCAAAGGAAGCCTTTGACTGACCTCTTCTCCCTGGTCTTCTTGGCTCGGAATCCATGGAGATGGCTACGTGCTCTCTCTGATGTTGCGAGTAAGAAGGGAGCGGGGCGGAGGGGGACGGCAAGTGGTGAATGGAAGTTACTCTCGGCTGCTTTTCGAATTCACGTTCCGTGTATTGTTCTTCCACTATCAGTGACCGCTCTGAACCTGTGGAGATAGAAGACCAATGGCTATTGGGCAAGAATTAAGATTGCCAACCGTCCAGAGGGCCACTCTTGATTATACTGTAGATGGCATGTATCTTTGTGATGAGATTTAGGAGGAGAACGATGGAGAGTAGAATGAAGACCACAATCAACGTGATAAATAGAAGATAAAACACCCATGAATTGGGCACCTTAACAATAGAACATTCAATTGTATTGCAAATATTTACATACATTGAATACGTATTTGAATAAGGTTTACAAGTAATGGAAAGAGCGTAGAAAGAGAAAGAGCAACAGGCTGACCTGTGAAACTGTGTCCCCGACTTGGCCAGTCACCGCTGAAGCATCCATTGCAATCGCAGCCACTGCCTGAAACATTATTCCATCAAGATTGATCTACAGTTTATGGATCGAGTTCTAACCCGATCAAAGTTGTCGAGAGTAGAGTTTAATCTTGAAGTGATTCCTAGAATCTGCGAATTGATATGTCCAACAAGTTGGCCGAGCTGGGAAAGAGTCCCACTCAGCTCTTCTATCGTGCGGTCTACTGACATCTCAAGAGGATCTCATTAAGCATAGACATCCTTGCAAGCAAGCACGAATTGGCACTGGTTAGGAAAGTAACTTCAAGTCAGAAGCTAAAAGGGAGCTAGAGTTGAGGAAAGCAGAAAGTGTGTGGGGAGAAATGGAGAGGAAGAGAAATGGAGATGGGGAATGAGAGAACAAGAGGAGAGGATGAGAGAAAAAGCATGCATAAAGAAAGAAAGCAAATGGTTGCGTAAGTTTCATGATCAGATGGCGTCGTTCCGCCCCTGGATGACTAAGATGATAGCAAACATAAAATGAGTTGAATGAGAGTGGGCGAGGAGAGCCAAGGCTGGTTTCCATCATTAAGCAAAGAGATACAAAACATCCACAACAATACAATCAGTTCACTTTACTTTCCGATCTATCAAGATGGCGCAATTAATTCCACTTCAAGCACGGCGTATGGTTAAGTATTAAGCATGAAGGGACTGTGACAACAAAGATAAACAGATTTCTTGCATTATCTTCTCAACTTTTACAATTGAATCTGGTTATCCTTCTCGATCAATATTTCTAAATGTTGTCACATCATAACGATGTATATAATAAATAAATAAATAAATTTCGCTACCGGCTTTGATCCAGAGAACTGGCTGGCCGAAAGAAGCTGCGCTTCATTCATGCATTCCACTCTTACGAGGCATAACCAAGATAGGATCTCACTCTAGGTGTCATTGATCATTGCAGTTGAGTGAGAGAGAATAGAGAAGCAGATAGATAGGAGAGAGAAGAGAGAATAGAGAAGAAGATAGAGAGGAGAGAGTTATGGGGAAAAAGAGAGACAGCAAAGAAAAAGAAGGGAGAAGGTGAGTAATAGCCATGCCGTCTGATAAGACCAATAAAGAGAAAAGCGCTCCAGGAATCAGCCAGCGTGAACAAGGACAACGTACTATTTGTAACAAAGGGGAGTGACGAGGGGCTCAGCACAACTTATGAAAATGCAGATTAGGGGGATTGCCTGGGGCAATGGCACTGATCGAGAGAAAGGGAGAGAGAGAGAAAGAGAGAGAGAGAGAGAGAGAGAGGAGAGTGATAGGAAGACAGCGAAGGAGAGAGAGGAGAAAAGATGTGGAAGAAGTAGAGACAATGTTGTGGGCGAATGGTCAACCACGCGAAAAAGCGTCAAAGAGATTCATCCGACACCACCAGCAATTGCACTGCAACATCAGAAGCAGCGACGGTGCTAGGGCGCGAGAAGGGAGAGAGAGAGAAGAAAGAGACAAGAGGGAGAGAAAGAGTGTAAGAGAGAAAGAGATAAAGAGAGAGAGAGGGACTAACAAAGGAAGAGAAAGAGAGAAGCGGTCACCCACAAGCGTCCGCTCTTGCTCTGAGCAAATACACGGCGAAGGCCCGGAGGCGTTGAATCGATCAGCTTCCTACAGGTAGAGTAGCCACTGGCCAGGCTGGTGATGGACTGAGTCAAAGAGGAAAGTCAAGTGGTGAAGGCCTCTCGGGCCGGCCAGGAATATCACGAGCAATACAAAATTGTGAACGATTCATGAAGATGGGAATGGCTTTATTGTCTCGGAGCAGAGAGAAAAGAGAAGAACGAGAATTGAACGACATTGGAGATATGATTATGGCATGACGACAAAGGAATGCACTATACACATGGGAAGGTCCTTGGGGGGAGGGAAGAGATCTCCTAGTACATGACAATAGAAGGACGCTGCGGTTGTGAGAGCAGCAGAACCATTGTTGAGACAACCACCTCACTCCGCTTAAGGCAGCTAGATTCTGTACTATTCGTGAATCACTATAACTTACAACTTCGTCCTATTCATACTATGGCATTATAGTCAATAACAAATCTAATAAATTAGAGATTCTCAATATCTGACGGGGCCTTAGTGATGACTTTGTTATATTTTCTTTCCGTGAAATAAGCGACAGCCTTCGCAGCGAGGAAAATCAAGGCGATGAGGCCGAGAAGAAGGGTGCAGATGACAACTGCAACCAGCGGAGATACCGGCCAGCCACCAAACTTATCCAACACTCTTTCCTGCGACAGGGGAACATAATTTAATACAAATACAAATAAGATAATTGGCTTAAAAAAAGAAGATAATTTGAATATCAACTATTTTCGAAATGAACTAGCAAGCATGAGATCGAGATGAGTATTGTTGTTGCTGAAAGAGGTTGTGATATGCGAGAAAGTCTGCTGGGCTCTCGAGGCCAGAGAATTCACAGCGACGTTTCCCTTAAATTGCCAAGCACTTCTTGCAAAGAGTGGACTTGTTGAGTTGAAGCGAGAAGATGGCTGAAACTACCGTGTTTTGCACATCGTTGATGCGACCGCCGATCCGCTCGATCTGGAAGATTACACGGTCGATTGAAGCATTTCTGTACAAGGGGACATTCGTCACCGCCGACGGATCAAGCCATTCCATTCCACTACGCACGACAGAAGTGCGCGCGGCAATGAGAAAGGGAGAGAGAGAGAGAGCGTGAGAGAGAAGGAGAGAGAGAGGGGAGAGATAGGGGGTGAGAGAGAGAGGAGAGAGAGGGTGAGAGAGAGAGAGGATAGAGAGAGGGTGAGAGAGAACAGAGAAAGGAGAGATGCAGCTGACAATGAGTATGCAAGTCAGGGGCGATTGATTGAGTCTACAAAGGGAGAGTGCGTAAGGTGGAGAGGGTTTCTCTGGTGTTGCAGCCCTCCTGAGGGCTGCTGGTCGATTCATATCTATGAAAGAACTTGTGACTGCAGGTAATCTTAAAAAAGGAAAGGTGACTACCATCTATACTCATCCAAGTACATATTTACATTAGTATAACATTTTTTTTGCAAACTCAACCATGATTTTGTAACAAATCATAAAACGGTCTTTGAAATATCTTACGAATAGCAAAATTTAATGATTGAGTCTACAAAGGGAGAGTGCGTAAGGTGGAGAGGGTTTCTCTGGTGTTGCAGCCCTCCTGAGGGCTGCTGGTCGATTCATATCTATGAAAGAACTTGTGACTGCAGGTAATCTTAAAAAAGGAAAGGTGACTACCATCTATACTCATCCAAGTACATATTTACATTAGTATAACATTTTTTTTGCAAACTCAACCATGATTTTGTAACAAATCATAAAACGGTCTTTGAAATATCTTACGAATAGCAAAATTTAATGGAAAAGTATGCATATCGCATTTACAAATTTTAGAACAAAAAATTGGGCATAATGATTTCTTTTTACTTCTTTGAAATATGCCACATCTTCTGCGGATCTGCATAGTCCCAGGAGGAGTTACTTTAACATGTGTATTTTCAAACCTATAAAAAGGATCACGTGGGCATGCCCTGGGAATTTGCATTCCCTGAAAAGCTGACTAACACCAAAAATAGGCTGTTTATTCTCAAGCCATTTTAGTCGAAGGAAGCAGCTGAACGTTGGCTCTTCTTCTCTTCTACAGTGGAGATCAGAGACAACCGCTTTCCAGAGAAAGGGATTATTCTAATGCCATTAGCAGATGCAATTTGACCTCTCTCTTCCACATTCAGATGTCATCTTATCAGCATTCTCTCAACTGATGTCACTATATGAAATTATCTCTTTTTTTGCGTAAAGATTCACTACTTTTTGGGACACGAATTTAATCACGAATCGAATGAAGAGCGGCGCCACTTGCCACTGGGCCACCCCGCCCTATCTCTTACTCTATTTCTATTTCTCTTTCTTTTTATCTCTCTCTCTCTCTCTTTCTCCTTTTCTTTTTCTCTTTTTCTTTCTCTTTCAATGTCTATTTCCTTTTACCTTTTCTTACTTTCCTCTTTTTTCTCGCTCTCCCCTCTCTTTCTTTTTCTCTTTCTCTTTATCTTTCTCTTGCTCGTTGTCTTCACTTCTCTCTTTCTCTCCTTCTCTCTGACTCTCTTTCTCTCTTTCTTTCTCTGTTTCACAGTTATCTCATTCTCTCTTTCCTCCCTTTCTTTATCTTTCTTTCTCTTTCTTTCTCTTATTTTGCTTCTTTCTTCTCTCTTTCTCTTTTTCTCTCTTTCCCTCTTCCCTCCTCTCTTTCTTTCTCTCTTTCTCTCTCTCTCTCTCTCTTTCTCTATCTTACATTAGTTGCATTCCGTCGTCACATATTTATCCATCTCATTTGGTCTCTCGTGAGCTCACATTAATTGCATGAGAACAAAGAGTTACAGTAGCAAGTTCAGAAGTGCAATTTGCGGGGTCATTTTTGAGATTAATAGGGATAATATTAGTTTATATGCAGATTTATGAATATTGCTGGGCACGTATAGATTTAATGCATTAGATTTGTTAAGTGTGATGAAGTGAAGAGGATAATGCATAGAGGGGATCCGAGAGTCTCACTGATCTTGATCTCGATCTTGTTCTTCACTTCTGCTGCCGCCTTCTGGCGTTCCTCTTCCGTGACTCTCTCCCTCTCTCTCTCACACACCCTCTCTCTCTCTCTCCCTCTCTCTCTCTCTCACTCCCCCTCTCTCTTTCGCTCTCTCTCTCGCTCTTTCTCTCTTCCAGTCATCTCCGCGCAACTCAGATTATCATTTTACGTATCGTCAAGGACAAGGAAGGGTTCTTTTATTGTTGCCGCTCGCCCATATCTTTTCTTATGAACTGTGATATGACAGCCAGTCCAGAAACTTTAGGCTTCACAAGGAATCTGAGACAAAGCGATTTATTGTAAGAATGATCTCGTGATTAAACGAGTTAAGTAGAATGGTAAACCCCACAGCAATTGTGCCCTGCAAAGGATGGATAAATGACGGGTGAATGAAGGAAGAAGAAAGAAGCGAACCCCCTGGCAGACCGAGCAGGAGACGGTACGGCCATGACGCAAGGCATTGCCGCTCCCTTCTTGCATCTTACATCAGCCTCTCTCTCTCTCTCTCTCTCTCTCTCTCTCTCTTTTTATCTCCCTCTCTCTCTATCTCATTTACTCTCACTGTCTCTGCCTCTCCTCTCTCTCTCTCACTCTCTCTCTCTTTCTTTCTCTCTGGCTCCACCACTCGATGCGTAATGCTGTCCTGCTGCCTACCGTCCCAACCCATTCATTCTGGCCCTTTAATGACTCCAAATCACTGTAAGGAGTAAGCTGATCTCGTTGACTTCTCGAATAATGCATAATGAGTGTTGTCCCATGAATGGCGGTAGTGAGAGATGACACTTTATGGTCTTTATAACCCAACTCGTTTACGCACACCCCTTCTCCTCGCTAATCCTTCTTTATCTGTCTAACTATCCCTCTCTTTATCTCTCTCTCTTTCTCTCCTTCTCTCTCCTTCTCTCTCTCTCTCGCACATTCTCTTTCCTACTCTTCCCTCCCAGAGGCCGTCTCGTGCTCCATTCTGGGCAGCTTTTCATCTCCCTCCGATACATTTACAATTCGACCTTTTCTTTCATTCCAAGCGACCATGTAGTAAGATAATGGTCATATATTAGATTGTAACCCACCGCACGTACTCGGATCAATGGATTCGGATCACAAATTGTACAAAGATCATACATAAATATGTAGGCATTTCAAATCTATTTATCAATATTCGTTATTGTTAAACGAAATGGTATTTTTCAAATCTTCAAAACTTGTCATGCTATTGTTCAGAACATGATTGACTGTTAATTTAGGAAGATTTAAGGGTCCCACCACACATTTCTTCCAGGAGGGAGATGAGAGAGATTTCGCTGCTACTTGAAGTGGCTTGTGCCTCTCTCTCTCTCTCTCTATCTCTATCTCTCTCTTTCTCTCTCTCTTCATCTCTCTTTCTCTCTCTCTTCCTCTCTCTTTCTCTCTCTCTCTCTCTCTTCGTGCACTCTCTCTCTCTCTCTCTCTTCGCACTCTCTCACTCTCCCCCGTGGGACACTTCCGATTCCATTGAAACAAAGGATCCGCTGGGTTCTCTGCCTTAATTTGTATTCAAATCGCCTGGAGGGGAAGAGATGAGAGCGGATAAGGCGCTCGTCACCCTTCCTTGCTTCTTGCATATCAGATAACATTGCTTTGCCGAGATCAGGGTTACTGTAGAATGCATGAATTGTCTTTGCTTGGATGCAGATATGAAGAGGGAGCTTGGAGAGTAAATTGTCGATTCATTGTGGAGCTTCTCAGCTGCCACTTCTCCGTCTTCCCGACTGTTCATTTTCCCCGTTCCATCCTTCTCCTTCTAAGACTATTCAAGTGAGTGATCGTTCTATTTCCTGAATCATCCTTCACAAGAGACGAGAGAGGAATTGGAAACGATCAACTGCTAGCAGCAGGGATTCATTCCACAGCAGACGGAATGCGAGAGAGAGAGAGAGAGAAGGAAGAAGAATGAGAGAGAGTTAGAGAGACAGATAACGATAGAGAGACAGATAGAGAGAGAGAGAGAGATCGAAAGAGGAGAGAGCAAGAAGACGGGCTTTATCTCACCCTGTGGCACCTTCCCATTATTAGCAGCTGTATATTCCTCTGAGAGGTCGCCAGAGATTAACGAATCTTACTTTCGGTCTCATATCAAAAACATTTCTGTAGGAATCCGCGCAATTATCGGATCATCTCAATGGGAACAGTCGGATTTTGCACTCTAGTTTGCTTTTCCTATTACTGAGAGATGGGATAGGCATCTCATTGAACTGTCGCTCCTTGCGAGCAATTCCTCTTTTTTTCAAATTTAAGTTTGAATCCACTTCCCATATACATAATATCTTGTTTAACATGTATGTTAAAAATATATTTATGCATTCTTTAATACTGAGTTTATATTAACAAATTAATGTAAATACACTGGTGCACAGATGGGTTGATTGGCATGTAACGGGATGCTTGAATCCCTGCTCTTGACCGCATGACCTCTCTCTCTCTCTCTCTCTCTCTCTCTCTCTCCATCGTCTCTCTCTCTCTCCATCGTCTCTCTCTCTCTCCATCGTCTCTCTCTCTCTCTCCATCGTCTCTCTCTCTCTCTCCATCGTCTCTCTCTCTCTCTCTCCATCGTCTCTCTCTCTCTCCATCGTCTCTCTCTCTCTCCATCGTCTCTCTCTCTCTCCATCGTCTCTCTCTCTCTCCATCGTCTCTCTCTCTCCATCGTCTCTCTCTCTCTCTCTCTCTCTCTCTCCATCGTCTCTCTCTCTCTCCATCGTCTCTCTCTCTCTCCATCGTCTCTCTCTCTCTCCATCGTCTCTCTCTCTCTCCATCGTCTCTCTCTCTCTCCATCGTCTCTCTCTCTCTCCATCGTCTCTCTCTCTCTCCATCGTCTCTCTCTCTCTCTCCATCTCTCTCTCTCTCTCTCCATCGTCTCTCTCTCTCCATCGTCTCTCTCTCTCTCTCTCCATCGTCTCTCTCTCTCTCCATCGTCTCTCTCTCTCTCCATCGTCTCTCTCTCTCTCCATCGTCTCTCTCTCTCTCCATCGTCTCTCTCTCTCTCTCTCCATCGTCTCTCTCTCTCTCTATCGTCTCTCTCTCTCTCTCCATCGTCTCTCTCTCTCTCCATCGTCTCTCTCTCTCTCTCCATCGTCTCTCTCTCTCTCTCCATCGTCTCTCTCTCTCTCCATCGTCCCTCTCTCTCCATCGTCTCTCTCTCTCTCTGCTTGTGACCGTTGCTTGATATGTGATCCGTTCCATTTCACTCGTAGCAGATTGAGCAACTCCACCGAATGCCACCCATCATTTGCTTGCTTACAGTCGGAACCTCAAAGCGAGAAGAGACCGCCTCCTTCAGCTTAATCCTATTAAGAGAGCCTCTCTGTAAGACTCAAGGAGAGGTCCTAACAGCTCTGCCCTAGATGCAAGATGGCAGTTCCAAGCATTGAGAATGTTTTCAGACATGACCAAGGACCTCTCCATTAACTTTTTGGGAAAATTTTTATTTTTATAAAAATTTTCTTTCCAGGAATACCCTAAAGTGTGCTCAAATTTTGAAAATTCATATCTGGCTTTAAAGTCAAAATTCTGTGCTCTTCTTTTTTTATTCGATTTCTCGTCGAATGCTTAATAAAAAGTATCTCAAGACCTTCTTTCGAAAAGTTTCATTTTTGATGTTAAATTTTGTCATGAATATTTTTTGACATGAGTTTTCGCACGTTGTGTACCCGTTGTATACCTTAACCTTATTTGCGCGTGGGATTTTAATTTCAGATTAAAGAGCATGAAAAACTGTATAACATATCTCAGAATCAAATTCAATTTCGATCCCCCAAGCCCCGCTTTGAGGTTCCGACTGTAAGCAAGCAAATGATGGGTGGCATTCGGTGGAGTTGCTCAATCTGCTACGAGTGAAATGGAACGGATCACATATCAAGCAACGGTCACAAGCAGAGAGAGAGAGACGATGGAGAGAGAGAGAGAGAGAGAGAGGAGGGGCGACGGAGATGGATTGGATACATTAAGTATTTTGAGCATAACAACCAACTACGATGTCAGAGTTTATGTGAGTATATGAAAGTGATTCTCAGGTGTTTGTCTCCGTTCTCCTTCAGACTTCCAAGTGATAATGCCCTCATTCGGCGCGCATAGATAAGTTTTTTTTGGGCTTCTCAATGTTGCGGAGAGCAGAGAGGCGTAATTTTTTTACTCGTTTTCTCTCCGCCTATTCCTTCTCTCTCTCTCTCTCTCTCTCGTTTTCTTCTTGTATCTGTCCCTATGTATCTATCATTCTCACCCTCACTCTCTATCTCTTTCTTTCCCTCTCTCTCTCTCTCTCTCTCTCTCTCTCTCTCTCTTCTTTCTATCTGCCTGCCAGCCTTTCTTGTCACTCTCTCCAGGCCATTTTCATATCAGACAGTCTCATATTTTTTGGCCAAGCTTTGCTACATCTCGAGAGTATTGAACGAGACCTCACCAGCGACAACGGACTCTTGGTGACAATTTTCGAATGCGAATCGAGAGCGGGTTAGAGAAAGAGACATGAAGAGATAGTTAGATATGGAGAGAGAGAGTGTGTGTGTGAGAGAAGAGATGAAGAGAAAGCGAGGGAGATCTGGAGAGTGAGAGTGAGAGAGTGAGAGAGAAATGAAGAGAGAGAGATATGTTGAGAGAGGGTAAGAGAGATGGAGAGAGATGCATGGTTAGAGATGGAGAGAGAGCAAAGACGGTGCAACAAGCCTGGTGAGTTTAAGCGAAACCTTCTCATTCTTCCTCGTTCTCATTGCTCGGCTTCTTCATAATTTTCTACTCCTTCAAGGATTCTTTTCTCTATTTTGGCGATGGAATGAGAAGAATCCGGGAATTCTCGCGGGTTGTCCCAGGGGATCCAATGGTTGGCATCTCCCTGCTCAGTCCGATCGTATCCCCACTTCTGACTCGACCACCCTCTCAACCCAAGTCGCTTCTTCCCTTCTTCTGCCGCCCCTCCCCAGTCTCCTTTCTTCTTCGCTCTCTTTCCTATCGGCATCTCTTACTGTCGACATTTGCAGTCTGACCTCTCTCTCCCCTTTCTCTCTTCCACTAAATCTCTCACCTCTATCAAGTATCTTTTCTCCCTCCCTTTCCGTTGTCCACCAAACCTACAGCAATCGGAGGGGCTTTCTTAGCACTCCATTGGTCGCTTTCCGTAAGTGAAACTATGTGAATATATCTCTTTTTGATTACTTAAATTGAATCTATCGGCTGCAATTTGCAAAGGATGCATTGGGGCCGACATTATTTTATGTAAAAGCACTTCATTCGAACCAACTACCATCCCTCAATATTTTATCAATGAGTTTTTTGTTGAATTTTAAAATTTGAGCAAGACACGGTTTCTTCTCTGCTATCTTCTTTAATTTTCCATTTAACTGCAAGTCTCGTTTATGAGCAACTCTTGAACTGCATCTTGTGAGTCCACTCTTTTTGGTGCGGACTGTTAACTTATCAATCAGATGATTCCTCAGACTGATTGTGAGATGCTTTGGGCATTACAACCAGCTAAGTCTGCGGATACTAATTGGAGGGAGGATCGCTTTCCCACTTACATAAGCTGTCTCCCCATTGTTCTTGCATTCACACTGTCATGAATTGCAATGATGTGGAGTAGATGTTCTTCTTTAAAGGAAGCTGACGGAGCCTCTCAGCTGGTCGTCCGCTTCCTGGTCAAATCTGCCGATGCCACTTCTTCCCTCTTCGAGTTTCGCCATTTCCCTTCCTGCTCCAGACAGCAGCGATCTCATCAAGTTGGAGAAGGCAGAATCCACCGAGGTTAGCCTTCACACTTTATTACAACTTTCTCTGCCCATGTTCTTCATTTTTGATTATTTGTACAAACTTTCTTTCTCCTCTTCCTGTGAGTTGATGAGGTTGAGAGTTGTCATGTTCCGTGTCCTATTTGTTGTTTTGGAGTGTTCCTGTGATGGCCTCCTCGAAGATCCCTTCATCATGAACAGTGACAACTCCCGTCATTCATTCTCTCCTCTCATTCATTCCATCAATCAGTCGCGCTCTCCTTTCGTAACTCACGAAGATATATCGTGAGGCGTTATGCTTGTGTATAAAAGAGAAAGAAGCAGAGAAGGATGGAAACAGAAAGGAGAGAGAAAGAGATAGAAAGATAGAGAAAGATAGAGAAAGAGAGAGAGAGAGAGAGAGAGAGAGAGAAGAGCGGGTGAGAGCGATAGCAGTCAGTCTCTTCTTGCCAGGAGCAACGCAGTTTTTCTTTTCCTTATTCTTCTTTCGAATCCGCATTCCTGGTACGGCGTTTAGTTCTTTGACTTGTCCTGCTGTTTCCCAATGCTGTCCGACCATTGACTCGGTTCGCTTCGCTCCTCTCCTCGTTCTTATAAAACTCATACTTATTAAGTTTATTAGGTTGACTAGCTCTGTTTGGTATTAGCGGAATGACTTCCATTTATTTGGACTGGCCGATTGCGTTTTGTGCGGAAGTGAAAGTAATAAAGAGAGAGAGAGAAAGAGAGAAAGAGAGAGAGGGAGAAGGAGGGATAGAGAGTGAGAGAGCGACAGGGAGAGAGAGAAGGAGGGAGAAATGTACAGGGAGAGAGAGAGAGAGGGAGCAAAAGTCATCAAAAATAAAAGCGCGAACCGTGTTTCCAACGAATAAATACTGTTACCAGTACTAAAGAAAATGTACCTAGTCAACCACGTATGGCAGTTTCCTTCAACTCGCGACTGCTCGCTCTTCCATTCTCTTTCTCTGATACATATCTCTCTAAATTCTCTTTACTTCTCGTTACATTCCTCTCTATTTCTTTCTCTCTCCTCCCTTCTCTTTCTCTATCAACAATCGATGATCTCCCTTCACCACTTTCTCTTCTCTTCTACCGTAGCAGCAGAAGAGATGGCGCTCTTCTTTATTGGGCGGAGTCATTGGTGGGCGGGGTGCTCTGCCCGCTCTAGACTTGCGGCAGCGCGAAGAGAGAAAGAGAGCTCTGTCTCCTTGTTACCCTCTCTCTCTCAGTCTCCCTCTCTCTCTCTCTCTCTCTTCCTCTCTCTCTCAATCTCCCTCTTCCTCTCTCTCTCAATCTCCCTCTTCCCCTCTCTTTTTCTCTCTCGTGAGGGCAAGGGAGGGGCAGCTAGACCCTTCTCTCCCTCTCTCTCTCTCTCTGCCTTCCTCCCTCTCTCTCTCCCTCTGTCTGGCCTGTCTCCATCGCTCTTCGTTGTCTCCGATATCGTCCGTCACATATCAAGCGAAAACGCGAGCGACAGCTTGACGGTGAGGGTCAGCGTTGGACGGGAGTGAAGCGGATGTCTCAGCTGCGAAGTCGGGTAAGGGATGCGGCTGCGAAGTGACGGGTCTTGCTCCCCCCCCCCTTCCCCCTCCTCCTCTTCTCACTTTATCATCTCACTCCTCACTCACAACCCACTCCGCCGCTTCTCTTCTTTGATAGCCTAACAACGCAGCTCCCCCCTCCATTCTCTCCCCTCTTTATCTTCCTCTATCACAACGCAGCTCCCCCTCCATTCTCTCCCCTCTTTATCTTCCTCTATCACTAGTCCCTTGTCACCTTGGCTCTTCCACATTCTCATGATTCAATCGCTCTTTCCAACTGAGACTGACATTAATCGATCGGATAGCAAGGTGTCATTTTTCTTTGTCGTTTTCTCGGAATGCCGGGTGGACCAAGAGACTGCCTGGCAGGTACCAAGGCCTTTTCAATGTGAAAGTAACTTCCCCATTTTCTCTCTCTCTCTCTCTCTTTCTTTCTCTCTCTCTCTCTTCTTCTCTGACTCTTTCTATTGCCCATCGTCATCTCGGCAGCAGTTCATCAGATTCCTGGTTGCGGCTCATTTTCTCCCACTCCTGTCTTCTTCTTCTCCTGAGAATGATTTAGTTGCCTTGTCCCTTGCAGTATGGCGATGGCGGTGCGGCGTCCTTTCCCTCGGATGTCTACGACCCGGTGGGAGGCAACGGCCCTCCTTACTTCTCTGCCTTGGGCGCCTACTCCACTCCCGCTCCTGGCATGGCACCGCCTGTTGTTTCTGATGACAAGACGAAGCATGACAAGGAGGCCATCCGAAGGTCTCTCTCTCACTCTCTCACTCTCTCTCTCTCTCTCTCTCTCTCTGTCTTTATGGATAAGTGTAGATTGAGTATGCTAATCCTTGCAGCCACCCTCTCTTCCCCCTGCTGACCTGCCTTTTCGAGAAGTGCGAGCTGGCAACGTGTACTCCTCGAGAACCTCGGAGTGACTCGGCTGGCTCCTTCGTTGACGTTGTCTCCGCTGCTTCCTTCAAGGAAGACATCGACGAGTTCACCAAAACGGTTCATTCATCCACTCCTTTTCGCAATGCGAGCAATTGCTGGCTTTCGCTCTTTTCTCCTTCGTCTCCCTTCTCCTTCTCCTGAATTCTCCTTTCCCTGCTCTTACTCGCGAATCGATTCTTAGCATGCTTTCCATGGAAATGGAGGCTGCAGCAGGCGACTTACCGTATACCCTCCTGGGCATTGCGTGCTTCAGATTCGTGTGCAGTCTTCTATATCCACTGCTCTCAGTCGATTTGACTCTACAAATCTCCATCTCTCTCTCTCTCTCTTTCTCTCTCTCTTTCTCTCACTTTCTTTCTTTCTACCCCTCTCTTCCTCTCCCTATCGTTTTCTCTCTTTCTCAATATCTCTCCATTCTTTATAATATCCTCATCCTTACCACGTCTATTGCTTACACATTTTTGATTCTTCATTCGATTCATCGTTTACATTCCTCTATTTGTTTCTTTTTACCTATTCTGACACTACATAAGTCATTTTTCAGATCCAAGCCCAGAAGACATATTACGAGCCCAACAAACAACTCGATGATTTGGTGAGTATCATTTTTTTTAATGAATTGCTTGGTAATCCATTAATGTTCAGCTTATTAGTTTGTATTTCAGATGCTTCAAGCAATAACGATGCTCCGATTTCATCTTCTTGAGTTGGAGAAGGTACGCCTGCCTTTTTCTTTACAATAGAGTTTTTTGGAAAGCCTTTCTTCAACTGATCATCCTATTTTCTTCTGTTCATTCTACTTCTTCTTTTCAATACATAAACTCTGCCTCACTCTTCTCTAAATCTCTTTTCTCTCTCCCTCTCTACTTTCTTTCTCCTCCTCTCTCCTTTTTCTCTCTCTCTCAACTATTTTCCCCGCACTGACTTTCTAACGAAGGCCATGTGTGTCGTGTGCGCGCGTGATAGAGTGGAGCGGATCTGGCTGAGCCGTTCTTCTTCTCTCTTTCTTTTCTCTTTCTTTCTCTGTTCCTCTTGTCTCTCTATTTCACTGATCTCTCTCCAGTTTCCTGTTATATCTCCGTTGTCTCTGAATGGATTCGTTGACTGCTGCGCATCTTTTGCTCCTTTTCTTGCGGTGTTCATGGCTGCCTTTTGGTGGTTCATTTCAAGAGGAGAGAAGGGAAGAAGAGCGGTTGGATGTGTTGAATTGGCCCTAGCGGGGGGCTATAGACAATGCCGCACATCGGGGGGTCCATTCCCTCTTCTTTCTCCTTTCGGCTTCTTCATTCTTTCCTCTTCTCTCCAACCTCTCTCTTTCTTCTCTGTCCGTATGTTCACTCCAGCCTGGTGGCTTTGACGATCTGCAATGGCAACTCTACAATTTATCTGCTCCATACCCCCATTTCAAAACACTTGCACAACCACGTGAAGAGAGAGAGAGGGCAGAATGGGGCGAAGCCATTCGATGGCTTGCTTGCTGCTTTCATTGATTAGCCGTCATGATCTATTAGTTGGGGAGCCAGCACTGCACTCCGCTCTCTTCCACATTACGCCTTCTGGCCATTCCCAGTCCAAGATTGCCCTGTTTTCCTCTTTTCTGCTCTCTCCTGCTTCTCCCTTTTCTTTCCTCTCTCTCTCACTCTCTCTCTCCCTCTCTCTCTCTCTCTATCTCCTAAATCCCGATGCGTAGCTGGAGGGCAGTTGTCACTTGGCAGACGCTGCCGTGCCACAAGTCGTATATCAGCGAGAGGTGGCCTAACAGTTGATAGCCTCCTGATGGAATGGAAAGAAAAGAAGAGTAAGGAGAACAATTCTAGCGGAGACTCAAGTACAAAAGAACTGGCAAAACTTTAGAGTAATGAATGTCCAGGGTAGCTTTGCTTGAAATGAAGTGTAAATAGGGTTGAGTTTGTTGTAGGTGCACGAGTTGTGTGACAACTTCTGCAGTCGCTACGTGGGATGTCTGAAGGAGAAGCTGCCGTTCGAGATCGTGGGGGAGGAACGCGCGTCTTCGTCTGCCGGCGCGTCGTCCCACTCGCCCCCTCCCCATGGTGGATGCAACAGTGTCGGTGCTGCTGCCTCTCCTGCCCTCTCCACTCCCATCAAGTACGGGTTACTACAACATGGGGTGTACTCTTTGTCACTCTAATGAGTAGATAACATGGAGAGTGGAGCCGTTCGTGGTTAGCAGAGGATGCTTTTCTTTCCTCTCCTCTCCCTCTGTCTGCATTCTCCTGTCTGCTTATCTGTTCGGGTTCCTCCTCTGCGCATTCTCTCCTGTTCTCCATTCGAATCTCCGAGCATCTTCTTATCAGTCACAATAAAGGCTTCGGTCTCTTTTTTACGTTTTATCAGAGGCTGCTTAGTGTAGCTGGACGCAGTCTTCTGTTCTTCTCTTTCTTCTCTCCTCCCTCTTCTCTCGCTTCATTCAATGGCAGATCGCTGTTTTGTCGGAGAGGATAATTCCAAGTACTTGACTCGTTCAGCCCGCAGGTAGCATAGTCTTTCTTCTTCCCGTCTCTTCTGAGATTTGATTGTGTTGCACAAATGGGAATGTGATACTAAACGGATTACGCTGATAGGTTATGCTTCTGAGAGTGAATAGTCGTTAGAAATGATAGAACCAGCTGATAAATTCCTCTTGCAGCAGCCACTACCAGCCGCCTCCGTACGAGCCGCAGAGTGTTCCCCTTCCGGAGAGCACCTCTGCCATGTCTCAACCCCCTCCTCATCACTCTCTCGAGGTTCGCTTCTTTCTTTCGCCTTTTCTCCGCTCATCTCTATTGCATAATCGATAATTGCATCTTTATTTTGTAGCTTTTTCTGGTAGCGACATTGATTCATTTCGTTTTGATGAGCCCCTCTCAGTTGTTGATTGATGAATGAAGAGTGGTGACAGTTGAAGGAAGAATCGATGTATGCAAAGGGGGCGGGGCATTGTATTCCACTGTTGGCTCTATCAATGTCTGCTGGCTTCTTTGGGCTCAACGATTATGAGTTGACAGTATGTGAGAAAGAGAGTGAGAGAGAGAGGTGAGAGCGAGAGCGAGTGAGAGGGAGAGAGAGATAGAGAGAGCGAGAGAGAAAGAGAGAGAGAGATAGAGCGAGAGAGAGAGAGAGAGCGAGAGAGAGAGAGAGAGAGAGAGAGAGAGTTGGCTCGCAGAACTCCAGAACTCTTTTCTGCACTCTCTTGCCACGGTAACTTTTCCTATTACAACTTGCCTTTAATTTTTCTTTCATTCTCTCTTTATCTTTCTCTCTCTCACTCTCTTTCTCTCTCGCCCTCTCTCTTCGCTTCTCTTTTTCTCCCACTCTTTCTCTCTCTCTCTCTCGCCCTCTCTCTTATCTTCTCTCTCTCTCTCTCTCTCTCTCTCGCCCTCTCTCTTATCTTATCTCTCTCTCTCTCTCTCTCTCTCTCTCTCTCTCTCGCCCTCTCTATTCTCTACTCTTTTTCGTGCTGTATATCTCACACTCTCTGTGATCAGTTCGTCGCTTAGTCTCTCTTGTCTCTCTTCCTGTTCACCTCGCTTCCTTTGTCCTTTTGTTTTATAGCCGAACCGTGGCACGCGCCAGCTTGGAGTACGGTATTTACAGGGGGTGGTGGAGAGAGCGAAGAAGTGGCAGAGAGCCTGAAGGAGGGTAGAATGAACATAGAATGGAGGAGAAAGCGCGGATGGATAGTTCCCTGCTGTCTTGCTGGGTCCTTGCTTCTTTAAAGCTCTCTTTTTTGCTTCTTTGTATCTGGCGCTTGTAAAAATTGTGTTCTCTTGTCGAAAAGACGCAGACTGCATGCGACTAGAGAAGGATTGTGATAGAAGCTGGGATTAGAGGAGAGTAGACAGAGAAAAAAAGCTATCCACAGAGAGCAGATCCAGACAGACGGGATGGGTACAAAGACTTGAATGAGCGCAGCGGATAATTGACCAAGTCAGAAGAGAATTGAGCCCTCGGACTGTGTAAGAGTTTCAGAAGAACTGGGGAACACGCAAATCATCGAATAGGGACAGCAGACAAAGAAAGGAAATAAAGATGGAGAGGGAGAGACAGCGACAAGAGAGAGAGGGGAAAGAAAAAAAGTAAAGGTATCATGTGACTTGCTTGCTCAAGTAGCTGTCTACTGTTTAAGCGAGGTGTTGGGACGGCAGTAATATGAGTGGTGGAAGTTGCCGAGGTTTATGTGATTATTGGTGATGATAAGGGGAGAAGAGCAAGTTTGAACGGGTCGCAGGGTGTTGAAGAGCTTATCTACTTGCTTCATCTCACCTTCTCTTTCTCATTCCTCCTTCCTTGACTTGATCGGCAGAATGGAAATGAAGAACAGAAGAATGAGAAGTCTTGCAGCCCATGGTCTCCTCGTCCCTCGCCCTCTCTTCTGCATACAGTGCAGCGGCTGCCGGGATGGGCTCAGGGGATACTGGAGGAATGGCTATGACCATGGACTCTTCCCTCATGGCAAGCTCAATGCCTGCGCCTCCTCCTGGGCACTCCTCACACAACAGTTCCGCCGCACTCTCTCCCTCTGCCAGGTAGGTGAAGAGAAAAGCAGAGAGAGAAGAGAGAGTGAAAGTGAGAGAGAGAGGTCGTGGAATAGAGTGGTCATCATGCTGCTTGCAGTTCATCTGGCGGCGGTGCTCGGAATGGCTCGACCCCGGTGTATGAGACAGCCTCTGCCCATCACAACCCAAACCCGGCAAGTATGGACTCGGCTGAGACAGGTTTCCTTCTTTCACGCGCTCTCTCGCTTGCTTCTCCTTCGTTTCTGTTTTCCCCTTCTGCATGTTTTGTCAATAATCCCGATAATGGGTGAATTCAAGGGTTTACCAGAAAAAGGGAAATGGGTGGCTGGTGATGAAAGAGAGCGAGAAGACCAAGGCAGAGAGAAACGATTTCCAATTTGGCTAAGTGGGTCTGGTGGCTCCTTTCCTCCTCCTTAAATACAGTTTTCACTAGTTACCTACATAACAGTTGGGTTGCATGGGAAAAGATGACGGATATTAGAATTACTCAACGAAGCGTGGTTGTGTTGGTTATTTCTGTCACGATCTTTCGTTGTAAGTGATGTCCTGAGTTGTGTGGAGTGAACGCATGAAGTGTTGGATGTGTCCTGGAATGGCTTCTGTCCCTCCTTGTCAATCTCCCTTCCCTTCCCTCCCTCTCAGCTGCCACTTCCACGCTTCAACGCCTCAGGCAAATGAGAATGTGTGTCACTATCGCTGTCTCCACTTCATTCCCCTTGCCCTCCACTCTCTGTTGCTTCCTCCTGTACCTTATTTGCCATTGCGAAGAGGCGTTTGAGTGCCGGCGAACCCAGAAGAGAGGGATTGCAGAGTCGGGAGCGGGAGTGTCTCCCCCTCTTCCAGCTTCTTCCTCTCGTCTGCCTCCTCTTCTCTTCCTCTCTCCTTCTTCTTCTGCTGCAGAGATGGAGAGTGACTACTCTCCCCTGCTCTATGCTGAGATTGGCCGAAATCCGGCAGCTTCTTCTCGTCGGCTGGCAGCTGAGAGAACAACTGCAGCGAGTGCAGCTGCCGCTGCCGCCGCCAAGAAGAGAGGCATCTTCCCCAAGGCAGCCACGAACATCATGAGGAATTGGCTCTTCAAGCATCTCACGGTCAGACTCACACACTAACTCTTCCTTCTCTCACTCTCTCTCTCTCTCTCTCTCTCTCTCTCTCTCTTTCTCTCTGCGTCTCTCTCGTTCTATGTATCTCTCTCGTAGTTGTTTCCACTGACAATGAGTTCTTTTGTTACTAACACTTGTTGTTGCTTTTGTTGTCCGCGTCCCGCTTGTCATGTCCTTGACACGCGAAGTTGTGAGTGTCCACTGCCACCTCGATATCCTTGGTTCCTCCACAGCTTCTCCCTGCTTCGTGTTGCATTGAGCACTCTCCCTTTGTCTCTCGCGTCG
>CALZFC010000081.1:957500-1062500 GCA_945643635.1 Allodiplogaster sudhausi
TCTCACTCTCTCTCTCTCTCATTCTCACTCTCTCTAACTATCTCACAGTCATGCCCCTATCAATATTCGTTGCTCCTTTACGTTTTAGCCGCCCCAATGAGCATATACTGACTACTTCACTACTGCGTCGCGAGAGTTAATTGAGTAGAGATAGGAATATACTATGTGATTTGGTGTAGATGAGGGAGTGAGAGGGGTGCCTTTATCCCTCTCTGCCTCCCCCCCTAAATGGGCAGCTGGCTGGAGTGAGATGGCGCTTCTCCGTCCTCATATCCCTTTATCCCTTTATGCATGCTCGCATCGGCCTTCATACATCCCGCATTGAAGAATAGCATCAAAGTCAGCCGCTGCTGTGATGATAATCTGCATATTTGGGGATAAAGAAAGAAAGAGAGGGACAGGCAGAGAGATGAAGAGGAAAAGAGAGAGAGTGAGAGAGAGAAGGGGGGGGGGGGAGTGGAACTAATTCAAGAACTGAGCGGTTTGAATAGTGATAAGAGCTTGGATTCTAAACATGGCTCTTCAGCGCTGTCCAACAACAGTTGTGCATAGAGGCTTACAATGAGAGGATTGAAGTCAAGTGAGAGAGAGAGAACGAGAGAGAATGAGAGAGAGAGGGAGGGAGATAGAGAGGAAGAGAGAGAGAGGTTAGGGAGAGAGAGAGAGGTTGCTCTAGGTTTGAGTCGGCTGCCGCCGCTGCTGTGCTTGGCCCACTCCCTGCAGCAAAGCTACCGTATGGTGGGGAGGAGAGCGAGTGGGTTAGAGAGAGCACGAGAATTCAGAGAGAGCAGAGAAGTAGAGGAAAGCGAGGCTACGCAGCCTTGGAATGATGGATGGACACAGCTGGCGACGGTGACAGCACTGAGAGGAGGGCGCGGCGGGAAGAGAGAGAGAGAGAGAGAGAGAGAGATTGAGAAAGAAGTAAAGAGAGAAGCAGAGAGAGAAAGGGAGAGAGATTGGTAGAGAGAGAGAGAGAGAGAGAGATGAAGATGAGGGAGTGGCTGGGCCATGTGAGAGAGACTTGGAGAGTGTGCAGAAGGCTGACTCCATTCATCTAGAAGCTTCTTTCTTCCCTCTCAAACCTCTGTCAGAGACTTGAAGGTCCTCAAGACAAGAGAATTCCCTGTGAAGTACACCACTCCTTTTTATTACATGGAAACTGGTCACAGTTGAAGAATCAGAAGCCGGTGCAGCCTAACACAATCATCTTCTATGCATTCATATTGTTAGCTGGTTGCAAATGTTCCTCCTTCAGACAATGAGATGATTTAGTACTTCGACTAACGTCATTTGCCTTCTCTGTCCCTCGCACTCGCTCTCTCTCTGCTTCTTCCACTCTCTCTGCTTCTTCCACTCTCTCTTCTGCCCTATATACTTCTCTTCTTTATAATGCTTTTTATGATCCCATTCACAACTGTTGCGTTCTGCCTCGCAACCTACAAAAGTTTGCATTGGTTTACGAAAGATGGCTATCACGATTAGACGGGGAGAAATGGGGGGGGGCAGAATTGAGAGAGAGACAGAGAGAGAGAGAGAGAGAGAGAGACATAGACATAGACAGAGACAGAGACAGAGACAGAGACAGAGAGAGAGAGAGAGTTGGGCATTAGGGGATGAAAGGTATGTAGAGATGAAGTAAAAATGACTGGAGTATTTGGAAAGGAAATGAAGAAGATGAAGATAGTTTGAAGAATGAAATGGTTGAGGTTTATCAATGCGCGCCGTCGGATTGTGCAGCCGATGATCGACCAGAGCAACCGGAACGGCCGACCGAACGTAGTGAATGTCTTCAAGAACAGAAGAAGGAAGGACTCTGGCACGAGCAGCCCGGAGGGGGGCGGGCCGGGGGCCGTCTCGGGCACGTCCTCGCTCTCGGGCATCGACTCGGCCGCTGCCTCATACGGCGTGGCGGCTGCCGTGGCCGCGTCTGACGCATCTTGTCTCATGCCCCCGATGGGGGTGTACCCCCCCGAGTTGTACATGCGAGGGGCGTCGTCGATGTTCTCCTCCTTCCCTCCCTATAACCCTGCCACGGCTGCCATGGCTGGCAACCCTGCCATGTTCATGCCCAACATGGGCATGTTTGCCCCTTCCGGCGCTGCCCTGAGTGCTTCTTGGATGGATCCTCTTGCTCTCTCCACCACTCAAATGGATTAAGTTTAGGTCTTCCGCGTCTTTTCATACTTGACTTCATTTGACTTTGTTTCTACACCAAATGACTCATCAAAGTGCTCACATTTTTAGTTCTTCCTTTCAAAATGTTTTTTTTCTTACAACACTTACATTTTTATTCCTTCGTTAATAAGATAGTACTTAAAAGCCGTCGAATGCTTCTTAAAATACCGAAAGTTTTACACTGAAAGACCTAGGATCGTGTCCCAAATGCTTTCCATACATATTCTCAAATAATTTTCCAGTCGCTTTGTTTATGCGTACTTTAATATTATGAACCATACAATTCATTCAATTATGGCTTCTCATGTCAAGTGCGAGATGTTGTCTTTTCGGTTTCAAGTCTATCTAACAAAAACTATATTGAGAAGGAAATAATTAGATCGGGCAACAAATCGTGCTTGGCATGGTAGAGAATGGATGGATGGATGCTTCGTTAGCCTTCCACTTGGATCCATTGCAATATGTTAAATTGTGTAGAGGAAGTGAGACGGGCCTAGACCCCACCCATGACAGACCTTTTTCTGCTTCCCCTTGTCTATGGCTTTCTCTCTTCTCTTCGTAGCTTTTCTACCTTCCTTCACATATAACACTCGCCTTGCTCCCACAGGGTTTTCTACAGCAACGCAAATTCTGTGTGTTCCTGAGCATTCTTACGTTTCTCGTATTCGTTTTCTCATTTCTGACATGGGTCAAACCCTTTTCCTTTATTCAGTGGATAGAACTCCTTTCTTTGGGTGTTAGCTCGAGTTCATTTACCGTTCTCGATTACTCTTTTTCCAATCCTTTAATTGACAGACTGAAGGGCATTTCTTGTATTTGTGCCACAATAAAAATTGTCGATCACAATCCGAAATTACAGTGCAAGTATGTATTTCTTTTCAAAATTTAATTCCACAAGAAGGCGGGTTGGCAGAAGTAAAAGAAGAGCGGAACATCTTTGGTCATGCTAACGAGGAGGAGAAAGAGAAGACAGCAGAGACAAGAGGGAGAAGGGTAAGAGAGAGAGAGAGAAAGAAAGAGAGAGAGAAAGAGAGAGAGAGAGAAATAGAGAGAGAAAGAGAGAGAGAGTGAGGCAGAAGAAGCAGAGTCTGGTGGGCGGTTTCGCTTCCTGTCATTCATAGTCAATGCCCGCCTGTCAATCAAGTCGAGCTGTCAAATTAAATGCAGAACCAGCCAATTTTGGAAACGGCCAACACTGCCGAAAGGAAGAGAGGATGTTTAAAGAAGAATTGAAGCTCTCTCTCTCTCTCTCTTGTTTTTCTTTCTCTCTCTCTCTATCTCTCTCTCGCTCTCTCTCTCTCTCTCTCTCTTTGTCTGTCTCCGTTATCGGTGTAGATCACTTTACTTCCGTTTTCCATGCCAAAATGTATCATTAATTTAGCTAGTATTTTGAAACCCTGCTCATGCATTCCATCCACCTCTGTAATAGAAGTGACACCTCTCGAGAGATTTAGTACGTGATATGAGTGCCGTTCAAGTTGAGAGGTTAATCTTCGTTAGCCAGTGAACAACGCTTTAAATGGGTCTGATCGAAAATTTGTTGTTAGCATAAAAGAGAGAGAATGAGCGAATTACAAATAGAGAAGAGAGAAAGAGAAAGAGAGAGTTAGCGATTAGAAGCACGCATAGAAAGATTGCTAGAGAGTGAGACAAAGAAAGAGAGGAGAAAGAGCGTTAGGGAAAGAGTTGAAGAGCGAGTAAGGAAGAAGATAGACTTGGTCTGGCCATTTAATGGGATGACTCTAGCTGGGCTAAGACTCATAAAGATGTGTGAGTTGAGATATGTGCCCTTGGTTGGTGTGATTTACGTGCTGTGGCGAGGGTCATCAATCCCAATTGAGAGAGCAACAGGGAACTTGCAATATTAAAGCATTCTTCAAGAAATAATTAAACAATTCAGAAAAAATTCTACTTCCTTTGATGCCCTTTAAACGTTCACGGATCCAAATATGGTAAGAAATTTCTGTTTGATCAGTCAAGATGTAATGTATGTGCATACATACATATTTACATATGTACTATGTACATATATAGAAATATTTCTACATGATGTAGAATTTAATAATAATTCTGAGCCTGTTTGATTAACATATGTACTTTATTACGAATGATTAGTAATAAATTAAACAAATTATTTCCTTCTGCTCTTTCTCATATTGTAACATTTTAGTGTAACACCATTTTAGTTTCGAATCCTGTGAACTTGAGCTGGTATGGAAGCATGCAGTGCTCGAAATGACTCAAGAGTGCAGGAATGGAGGAGTTCATGTTTCCAGTGAAAGAGACAGGGACGAAAGAGAATTAGAGAAAGTGTAACGTATTCCGTAAAAAGAGAAGCAAAAGAAGAGAGGACATGTGATGGAGTTTAGCGAGAAGGAATAGCTGATGGAGTCTCCCCTGGCTGTTTCCATGGCGACTTCCTCGCTGCTGCCAGCCGGCTCCACGCCAATGCATTTTCATACTCTTTCGATTTTTATCCCGCTTCAGCTCATTCAGCTATTTTTAATAAATGTTCAGTTGGCATTTAAAACTTATTGCAGCGGTAATTGTAGAGATTCTTGGTAAAGATCCCAGACTTTTGTAGAATAAGAGTGGAGAAGGGAAAGAAGAAGAGCAGAGACGGAGAAGAAGAAGAAGAGAGGACGTCGTCTGCGGATGCTTGGCCCCAGCGAGTCCGAGCTTCTCCTTGCCCTCGAGCACAATAATGTCGATGTTGTTCGAAGAATTGCCGCAGACCACAAGGCAAGCTAGGAAAAGAAAGAAAGAGTTGATGAGTGTGGTCATGGAGTACTTCTCAGGCATCGGAAGTAGGGGCGCGGGACGGTGATGACCGAGTGGCTCTCCATTACGCGGCTGAGGGAATGCCCATCGAGGTGGTACAGGACATCTACCAGAGCGACGCTTCGCTCCTCGACGCCACCGATTCACTTGGGTCTCTCTCTTTCTCTCTCTCTCTCTCTCTCTCTCTCTCTCTTCTCTCTCTCTCCTTCTCTCTCTCCTTTCTCTCTCTCTCTCTCTTTCTCTCTTCTTCTCAGAATGACTCCTCTGCTGATGGCAGTGCAGGCTGGCCGTCTAGAAGTGGCGTCCTTTCTAAGTGAGAAGGGCGCGTCCCTCTCCCATTCGGATGAAGAGGGTCACGGAGTTCTCCACTGGGCAGTTGTCTGTGGACAGGTTATCGGAGCACAAGCTTAAACATGGAAAGTTATGGACTCATCTTGCAGCACGAGCTTCTCACTTGGCTTCTCGATCAAGGGAAGGTCGATATCAATGCAGCAGATTCCGTGGTATTAGGAGAGGGAGGAAGAGCGAGAGAGAGAGAGAGAGAGAGAGAGAGAGAGAGAAGATGTTCTTGGTGAGCAGGGCGCGACAGCTCTCCACTATGCGACAGCAGCCGATGAAGTGTCTCCCGACGTGGCTTCTTCAATTCTGCTGACTTTGCTGCGGAAGGGGGCTTCTGTATCAGTGAAGGACTCGGATGGGAGGACTCCCCTTCTGTGGTCGGCCAGCAATGGCAATATCGAGGCTCTTCTCTCTCTCAAGCAGGCCGGGGCTGACGTCGCCGCAGTCGACAGGGACTGCCTCGGAGCACTTCACTGCGCTTCCAGCCACGGAAACATCCAGGTATTGATTCCACTCTTTATTTCTTTCTTTCATTTTCTTTCTTTTCTTTGCCCTTTTCCTTTCTTTTCTTTTTTTCCTTCGTATCGTTTATTCCTTCGTTTTCTCTATTTGCTTTCTTTTTTTCTTATTCTTCTTTCTCTCCCTCTCTCCTTTCGCTCCCCTCTCTCTCCTCTCTCTCTCTCTCTTTATCTCTCTCTTTCCCTCTCTGTCACTCTCTCTCTCTCTCACTATCTCTCTCTCTCCCTCTCTCTCTCTCTCCCTCTCTCTCTCTCTCTCTCTCTAGATGCTGCGCACTTTGCTGCCCTTGCTCTCTCCGTCTGCCGTACACTCTCGCGATCGGAATGGCTTCACTCCCCTCTTCTACGCTGCCTCCTACGGCCATGTGGAAGCTGCTCGTCTTCTGCTCACGAAGGATGCTAATACGAATGAGCAGGTCACTCTTATTTTCTCTTTTCTCTGCTCCTAATTTCTCTCACTCTCACTCTCTCTCTCTCTCTATCTCTCTCTTTTTTGCTGATCTTTCTCCTCCATCTTTTCCTCTCTCACTCAGTCTCTCTCTCTCTTTCTTTCTCTCTCTGTCTCTGTCTCTCTGTCTCTAGGATGATCGACTACGAACGGCTGCCCATTGCGCGGCCTCAAAGGGTCAGCTTAGGATGCTGAAACTTCTGAAGCAGTTCGGAGCGTCGTTCTCGATTCAGAACTATCGAGGAGACCTGCCACTGCACGAAGCAGTGCAAGTCGGTGCAGTGGGTGAGTGGCCCTTGCAGGGAGGAGTTGCCGTGGGAGAGGCCTCTCTTGCAGACGTGGTGGAGTGGCTGTTGGCAGTGAATCCTTCGTCGTGCTCCTCGGCTGCTCATTCTGGACGGACTCCTCTCCACATGGCAGCTGCCTCTGGCAGCATGCAACTCACCCGAATTCTCTGCAATGCAGGCATTTCATTTCGTCAATTGTTGCCTAATTCTCATGAAGAGTGTCTCAACTAAATATTCCTGAAGGAGCTCCCTTGGACGCCCTCATGACTCTTCGTCAGCAGCAAGTCACAGCACTCGATGTTGCAGAACAACGAAAGCATCAAGTCAGCTGATCTTTCCCTCTCTCTGTTTCTCTTTATCTCTCTCTCTGTTTCTCTCTCTCTCTCTCTGTTTCTCTCTCTCTCTTGCTTTACCAAACTTTTTAATGCCGTTCGCTACATACATATGTATGTACATATGTATGCATTTCATTCTTTCAATAGTGCCCTCAAAGTCCCTTTTGTTTCCTTCCAAGAATGACTTCAATCTCCTTTCTAGGACGTGGCTGACTACCTTCGGATACGCATGAGCACTCTACATCATGAACCCTCACAGACACAGAACACATCTGGTAGCTCTCTCTCTCTCTCTCTCACTTCCTCTTTCTCGTTCTCGCTCTCTCTCTCGCTTTCTTTCTTTTCTCTCTTTCTCCCTCTCTCTTCATCTCTCTGTCTCTCTTTGTGTTAACCGCACGTCATAATAACTTTTCGGCCTACAGACACCGCAAACGAGCGGCCGAAGTCTGGCGAAAACAAGGAGAACATCCCGAATGGAGTCAGCTTCTTTTATACGCTTACGTATAGACTCTTATGTTTTCCCTGGGTTATCATTGATTAAGAAATAAGATTTTTCGGACGCTTCGCAGTAGAATTTGTAATGCTCTCAGCCTATTAAGCGAACGGCTGAGAAGAATACGACAAAGAGCAATGGAAATCTTCTCGCGGGTTAGCCAATATCTTCTTTTACACTTATTACGTGACACTCTCCTTTCTTTTGCACTCCCCTCTCTTCAGCCGTAGCTCGCTCCACAAGCACGAGTGAGTTATTCGAGAATACAGAGGAGCCGAGCAGGGCCGAGATGTTGATTGCTGACCGAATTGGGAGCATTCTCATTCAAGAAGTTTCTTTTTTCGTTTTACATTCATTTCACAGTTATTTCTATTTCTTGCTATTCAAGTCTAATATGTAGGTATGTATGTATTTATATCATTCGGCAACTGGAATCGCCAGCAATGGGAGAACAGTTTCAGTTGAAAGCATCGCAGTCAAGAGAACGGGGCGGAAAAGGAAGGAGGAAATGGAAAGTTAAGAAAGAAAACGGAGAGGAGAAAGATCACAGAGATCAGAGAGAGAAAGAGGAAGAGGAGGAGGAAGGATTCAGTGAAGAGGAGGAAGCAGGGGATGAGGAAGGAGAAGAAAGGGTGGACAGCGGGCAGAGCATCCACGATGGGGATGAGGAGTTGAGTGAATCACGAGACTCCATCGAGGAACAAGGAAACGGAGAGAGGAAGAAGAAAAAGGGGAGAGGAGAGAGCATTGGAAGAGAGGAGAGTCGAGAGGAGAGAGAGACCAGGAAGAAGAGGACTGTCTCGATGGAAGAGAAGCTGAGAAAGATGAACACGGAGGAGAGCTTGGAGATCTACGAGGATGACTGGGAAAGCATCCAGGAAGGACTACCACACAACATTGGTCAGTTCAGGGAAAGAATGATGACGAGAGAGAAAAGATCTCGGGGTCTTACTCAGAAATACTCAGGGAAAGACGCGCATCAGTATTTACATGAGAAAGCAATCTTCGAAGAGCTGACTCATCTGAAGAGGATGCAGATTCAGTACGGAAAGGTTCAGGTGAGGGGAGAAAGGAAGGAGGAGAGAGAGAAAGAAAGAGAGAGAGAGAGAGAGAGAGAGAGAGAGAGAGAGAGTGGAAGACACGGGCAACAGAGGAGAAGGAGAATGAGAAGAGTGAGGAAGAGGGTAAGCATCTTCCAGAAAGGAAGCATAAACAAGGAAATCTTCCACAAATATCATTCTGATTGCCTGTCGACAAGAGTAGAGAGAATGCTTGAGTAGAAATGAGTAGGAGGAGTTATCTCAGGAGAAGATCCTCGTGCACACTCTTGTACACAACTTCTGCAAAATGCACGGGCTGAACCCAGCCAACTTCAAGTTCACCACCTTCTATTCTTGGGAGAAGTTCCTCTACGGTAAGAAGCAGATGGAGAGGAGATCCGGTTATCTAACGAGTAAAGTATTATTGTCATTCATTGATAGAGCAGCTGAAGGCTCTGTATCTACGCGAGAGGCAGTGGCACGCAGGCAGGGGAGGGAGTAGGCCGGCCAGGCACTCCATCGACAGACTCAACAAGTTCGAGAATCGACTACGACAGGTCGGCCGAGGAGGAAGAGAGAAAGGAGAGGGGGGAGGAGAAAGGAGGGAGAGAGAGAGGGACAGGGGGAGGACAATGGAGAGAGAGACATGGAGGGAGAACGAGGATGGGAGGGAAGAAGCACATGGTTTCCAGGCTCGCGCTGTGCCCTTAGACGACCGAATCCGCGAGTTGACTCGAGTGTACAGCAGTGGCAGCTGTGCTGCTGGCAAGGTGTCCACGGGCACTCGGCCATCACAGCCAGTCAAGTCCGTCTTGGCAGGTACTAAAGAGAGAGAGGGAGAGAGAGAAAGAAGGAGAGAGAGAGAGAGAGGGAGAGAGGGAGAGAGAGAGCTTGTGAGAGAGAGAGAGAGAGAAAGATGAAGCAGATCCACTCTCGCTAAAGGCACTCGTCGTTGTGATTGCCTCGGACATCGTCATCTTCTTTTCAATCAAACATCAAAGACGAGCTCGTCGAGCAAACCGGAGTAGCCTGACCATCCAAGCTGCATTCATCAACCACTTGTATTGATAGAACGAACAAACCAAAGGTTATCATTAGATAGTCCCAGGATTATATGTCGCTGTAAGCAGAATAAAGGCAGTTAATGGGAATATTTAGTTGCAAGGCGATAAATGATGGAACGTGGAACCTGCGAAATGGGGGCGATACATTTTCCCGAACCGCAAGCTCATTATTGAAAAGAATGTTGAGAAGATAGAAATAACAGAGAAGCTTAGGCAATTAAAGCTATAATTTTAAAACGACGAACCTCCGAATAGCCTGCATTTCCGTTGTTTATTGTTCCCCGGTTAAATCGAATCTTAAGCCATACATTTTTCATCTGGTTATTTTCTGTCCCATAATTTCCAGCAGATCCTACATAGATATGTACGAATTAATGTATGTAATTAATTAATCATCTGGGCAATTTGTTGATAAGTTGTTCAGATCTGCACGACTTAATAGAACTGTTCCAATTTTTTCAGGGAAATAAACATGGGGATTAACGTCGAATTGATGTCAGTAAAATGTTTGATGTGTAGAAGAACTATATTGTAACAGATGAAACATTCAGAAGGAAAACGAAGTGTACAGGTGTATAAATAATAGCGGAATAGAGAAGAGAAAAGGAAGGAGAGCGGCTCTCTCTACGCTGTTACAGCCATCCGAGTCACAGGATTGCACGCAGCCAGAGTAACTCGCATTCTCGTACTTGAAGTGACCGCAGTGACTGATCCGCACTATCTCTGTAATGAAAGAACAAGAGATGGAGAGAGAGAGAGACAGAGAGGAAAGGAGCAAGAGAGAGAGAGAGAGGGAGAGAGGGAGTCCGACCTGTATCCGCAGTGAGCGAGCCTGAATCGAGTGCGCATGTCCGAATAAGCATGGAGCCCCGGTCACCAACTACAATGTCAAGCTGTCTGCCAATGAATATTACACGCTTGGAGTTCCCAAAAGTGCCCCAAATCGTCCGAAAATTTGGGCCCTGACTAGTGATTTGGAATCCCAATGGGTACTGATGGTGAGCAACTTTTATGTAGGATCTATAGGCGCTACCTCGCTTTGCATATCCTGAAAAAGAAATGGACGAATACAGGACACCTATTAAACGGTGCTTGTGCAATTCGATTTTTTTTAAAGATAATTCTAAGGATAAAAAGAAATGATAGGCATGTATCGCACCTCCATTAATTTTGATGCAATGGTCGGCAGGGAAGAGCCCGTTCCGATCCTTCTTGTACGCCCAGCAAGGATGGTGGAAGTTCACGCGAGATTCCTCTTTCTCCTGATCAGCCATAGCATTGTGGGTAACTACAGAGCCCAATTCATAACCACGAATGAATCATAGTGGCATTTATTACATAAGAAATAGATACAGAAAAGGAGTGATATAGAACGAGACCACAGAGGATTTCTCACTCTATCTCTGCATTACAAATTCATGTATACCTGTAGTGGCGCGGTTAGTGAAGAATTGAATGGATCCTCACAGGCTGGATTCGAGCCATTAAAGGAGCTGCAGACAAAGCAGCCAATAGATGCAGCTCCTGAAAGATCTCCTCTTTTGCAAGATGCAGTGGAGTCCCTTCTGAACAGAACCTCTCTGAGAGAGAAGAAGGAGGAGAGAGAGGGAGATCGGGTAGAAGATGAGGATGCTCATGCATGGAGACCACAGAAGAACAACCGCCTTAAACACATCTACTCTTCAAATTATACACTCGTTTCTGCAATTCTAATGTGAATTATATGAAAATTCTTAAAAGAATCGTTTGAATATTCTTATCTTAATCAACATGAGATAAATACCAAGCTTCTTTTAATAACCTAAAGATGAACCATACAAACGAAGAAAGCTGAAGTCGACAACATGAGGACTGTCTGAAAAATGCACTCCCTTTTTAAGTCTTTAACTAATTTAATATTTTTTAATGTAAGCTATGTTTATTAAAAATATTATAATCTGTGTTCTCTCTCTCTATAGAATGTAATAAAATTAGACCCTAAATTAGTGAGTAAAATAACTTTATTAGCTAGTTCTTTGGTGGAAATAGCGGAACGTCAATGGGAAAGAAGATATATCGAGAAAAATACAGAACGAGGAAATAATGCGATTGCCCGAAAAGTGGCGAAATGAAGAACAAGAAGAAAACTGGATTAGTGAAAGAAACTTCTGACAACAAGTTGTCATGGAAAGGGAAGGATTAATGTGTGACTGAGAAGGTACACGAGAAAGGGTTCAGCAAAGAACAACTACATGTACTTTGCAGAATATATTAGGCCCATTATAATAGCCTTGGCGACAACTATTTCGCAGTAATCTTCATTACTTCGTTAGGACCCTGCCTAAAGTATAAAGAAAGAAAAACAACGGGTAGCAGAGAGACATTGGAAGAGGAAAAATGCATTTAGCGTGGTTTGGCAGTTCTCTTCATAGGCTTTGTTGTCTGAGGGGAATTGGCTTTCCTTTACTCCCTCGGCAGAACGCGAGGGGGCAGATCAATACTCCCTTCTCCACCCTCCCTTCATCTCTAGTATTTCTCTGCAGTCATCTGCCGTCCACCGTGGCCGATTCTCACTATTCCGAGTCTCATTCTGCGTTTAAGATTATTGAGGTCCATGGTCATTTATTCATGGCAGAGTGAGAGAAGAGATCGGAGACAGACACGGGACAATGGAAAGGAGCAGAGGAGATTACAGGATATCAGATACCAGAGAGAGAAGAGTCAGAACAGGGAACGTTAGAGGCCTCTGACGAATGCTGAACCGATTCGTTGTCACTGTGAGACCCGCACGTGGGAAGTGTCTAGAAGAAGAGAGAAAGAGAGAGAGAGAGAGAGAGAAAGAGAGAGAGAGAGAGAGAGAGAGAGAGAGAGAGAGGGGAGGGAAGATAAGATTGAAATTAGCTGTAAACCTTAGCCAAGTGGTGGAGGTGGTTGGTGTGCGTGGGGTGCTCTGCTTCCATCTTGGCTTCGTTCATCTTCTGGCGGGAGTGCACGATGGTAGTGTTGAAGTGGCGGATGTCTCGTTGAATTGTCTCGATTGCCTTCTGAAAAAGGAAGACTGACCCTCTCGATCTCTCCCTCTGAAATGACTCACCTGGTGTTGTTCGGCTTTGGGAAGAAGAGGGCCGGCGGAGAAGTGGAGAGCTTTGAGGGCGCGGGAGACTCGGCCGAGGTGCTTGAGGGTATTCGTCGCACACGACGACGCTTCCACTGAGCCGTAGATCGGTGGCTCTCCTCCACCAGCCACTTCTGCTCCTTCCACCTTCAAGGACTACAACAACACGCCTTGGTCAGATACCAGAAGTACCTGCTGGAGGGCGCAGTGCTTCTGCCAAGCCAGATCAAGCGTGTCTCCATAATCCCCCACTCCTCTTCCCTTCGACTCGGAAACCGCAATGACAATCTCCTTCTTCTGCTCCTTCGGGCGCTCTCGAGTCTCTCAAATCATCTACTCTATGAACCAAACTGGGTCTATGGTAAAGAAGTACAAAACAGAGAAGATCTGAACACACTGGTGCATTTGAGAGAAGATTTGGAGTGGCTGAGGCGGGGAGGAGGCAGCTCGGACTGGCGCTTCTTCGAGCAGGATGACATCATCCTAGCCTTCATTTCATCGTGTTGATCTGAGGGAGAGAGAGAGAGAGAGAGAGAGAGAGAGAGAGAGAGAGAGAAAGAGTGATAGAGAAATGGAGAGATAGAGTGATAGAGAGAGGGAGGAGCATGATTGAAAATGAATGTGAAAGTCGGACATTTGGCAGACTGTAGCTCTTGCGTGAGCGCCTGGAGTGCCCTCTGGACTGCTGCTTCACGAGCAGAAGCTGCCTTGGAGGGGGAGCAGCGAGGAGGGAGTGGGAAAGGGTCGGCCATGCCCGAAGTCACCACACTCGTCCTGCTCGTCGACCGGGAATGTCTCTGCCTGCTAAGTTGAACCCAATCCCAACAAGTTCTCCACCAAGGGAAGACAGACCCGACCTTGAATTCCAAGCAAACCTTCCCCCGACCGGTTGGTGCATCTCGGGATCAAGTAAAGGCGAGTAGGAAGAGAAGAAGCAGGGAGCCCCACCGCCTATGGCCACTCCAACCCAGGCGAATGCAGTCTTTGACACATTTCTAACGCTTACCATTTTGATACTCTCAAGTGCACTTTTGGGTAGTTTAAAAGGGCACTGAGTTCAGAACCAAATGTATGCTATATCTCCCAACAAAGAAATGTATGTATACTCGCAATTTCATTTGTATACAGAATAAATGCATCACAGCCGAAACCCAATAAATAAATCATTCCATCTATAATATTTACAGCAGGATAAAGGCACCTAGAAATCTTCTACGTACCAATGACAGCGACGCATTGTAATCTCACTAAAGATTGGTCATAAAAAAAGCCAGCTCCAAGCACATCCTTCAGTCGAGATCACGGAAGTTCAGAAACGACGCCAGTTCCTTCCGGCATGATGGAACCTTCTACGACATTCTCGTCTTCTTCCAGATGGATGGACGAGAGATCCAACTTCTCCATTGCATCCTCCTTCGATGTCTCCGATATCTTGTACTATAAGAAAGGCGTTTTATGCACCATAAAAGTGATACATAAAAGAAGAAGTGTAATGTTGACTAGACAAGCAACATGTGATGGAGAAGAGACGGGGATAGCAGTCGTCATGTAAGTGAGGGCATCCGGGTCAAGCCAAGAGAATCCAGAAGGCTTTCCATTTGAAGGGGAGGAGAAGGAAGCAGGTGAAACTGCACCAGTCAACATCGCACTCCGCGTCGACTCGTGCTCAGAGGCACACCATGGAGTGAACCTGCAGCTCATTCGACTGCCAGTCATCAAACATCATCAGGAGGTGTACATCAAAGGAAAGAAGTTGGAACTATCAAGAACGACAACGACAGAAAAGAAGCAAACCGAATGCAGTTAGCATCGTCGGCGTCGTCAGGGTCATCGTAGACCACGGATCTGCTGTGATCCACACAACGACGGGCCAATTCGCGGAATCTGCATGGCAATCAAGAGAATTGGACAACTAGAGATTTCATAGAATAGAGGCAAACTGAATAGAGAAAACCTCCTCTTCTCTTCATTCCAAAGCAATGCCGCCGAGTAATTTGCACACGTTTCCGCCTCAAGATCAAGGGAGAAGAAGACACGCTGAAAGGGAGGCTGTATTCGACTGTGATAAGAAATGAAAAGAGGAGAATAAGGACCTGAATCACTAGAAGGACGTTGACAATGTGATGTTTCTCCTTCTTCCAACCATCGGGGAAAAAGCGACTCATGTCCAATTCATTAGTCTTCTGCTTGATCAGGGGGTGGAAGATGTCGCAAGCGAATCTCACCACCGGAATGGAAGAAGTGTCGGGGAAATCGGATGGGATGAAAAGATGAAAGCGGAAGATCGCTCCTTGATAAACACCTCGGCGGAGGAAGAGAACTGCGAACCATTCTGAATAGTGAACTGTCCAAGGAAGGCAGCGAGGAATAAAGAATGAAAGACCGACTTAGAGGAGATTTCTCACTCGGAATCACGTACATTCCATCCACTGGACTCCGACATACCTGGGCGCTGCAAATATTACTGCGTATAGAAAGCCCAACGAAAAGGATTACTCGAATGCGGACAACTCGAATGCGGACAATTCAGTAGCCAGAGCATGGAGCTGAAGTTGGTGAGAGGAGAGGCCGAGTGGCTCCGGTGGCTTCACTTCCTCTGCCACTTCGAATCCCTCGGTCGACTCGCTCCCCTCTTCCGACCCCATTCCCTCTCCTCCACTCAGGCGCAACCGCGCCCACACGTCTTCCCGTGTCCACTTCACCTACATCCCTCGCATATTCATTACTGCTCTACATAGATTCGATAAACTTATTGGGTGCAACCAAGGTTCGACAAAGAAAACTTGACATTTACATTCTTTATTCTACTATGCCACCTCACAGAGATACAATAGTTCTCTAAGGAATCTAGCTGCCGGGAGCCTTGAGGTCAGTGTAGGGAGGAAGGGGCTTGCCGTTGAGAAGAGTGGCCAGGTTGTAGAGACCGATGAGGAAGGAAGTGAAGCCAAGGACCTTGGCGATCTTTGTCATGGTGCGGTCGAAGGGGCCGGCATCCTCAGACTTGGCACCATCCAAGAGGGCCTTCTGAAAACATTAGTTTTAGAAATGACTTCGTCATAATAGTGAAGAAAATATATTATGAAAAGCAGAAGTTAATATAAAAAGCCATTAATATTTGACTTTCTTAAAAAAAAGTTTTTCGCACCAGATTTCGCATTAAAGGTATCAATAACAGAACACGAACGTTTTAGTGGCTTTTCTCGTAAATTTACCCAGTGTCATGAGATTCCTTTCCAGAGTTTAAATACGAGAACACCACAGCACCACTGAAATTTGTGTTTGGAACAGAAGACGGACTCTCCATTATAAAGAGTGAATAGATAAATAAAATAAAAATAATGAGAACAAATAGTCGTGCGATCAAGGGTTCTGGATGTTAGTAATTTTGCAGTCTGAAACATCTCTATTTCCAAAGGTCTCGACCATTCGGCAGTGAGGAAAATTGCATCAGAACGTCTGCTCCGCATGTTATTTTAGAAAGAAAAGAAATCAGTGCTATATGGGTGGGTAAACATGATAATGAGAACCGACCGAATAGGTGTCGACGCGCTTCTTCAGAATCGGATCGTAGAGGCCATACTTGCCCATGACAAGCTTGCCGACCTTTGTCCCCTCGGGAAGACGGGGCAGAATCTTCCCAGCCGCCTGTAAGTTGTACACTTCGTACTATTAGCAACCAAAGCAGAGTATACTTAGATATAGAGACATTAGGATATCATGGTTAGGGGCGTTCTAAAATCTCCCAAAAAGCCCTAATGCGCGTATGGGTATGTTTTCGGCCATGGGAAACGCGAATATGTTTATCTTAAACTATTTAATAATAGCGTTCGCTCCCTCGTATACGTGATTACTTTTTATACTATTTTTGTTCCGAGTGTGTTGGATTTTCTTCAAACCGAGTAAAGCCCAGCGCTCGCTTTCCTGGGTATCAAGGACGCGCGCGAGTAGCTCTTCCGTAAGCCTGAATCACTACGGAGTAGTCTTAAAAGGAGAAACCTCACGCGGACTGAATGGGCAATTCTGGGACGACCACTTCTATAACATTCTGTGGAAGAGCGAGAAAAATTCAGAGAGGATATAGTTCGAGTTCTGGAGCGAAGGCGCCTTCAATGTCCTTTCACATAATGCACAGCATGTCGCTCTAGCTTCCGTATTCATTACTGCGAATAAACGTACTTTATTAAGAAAACACGATGCTACGAAACGAACGCATTATTCGTGTTTAGAAGCTCTGAAATCCCCGTCGTACTCGGAATTAGCTAAAACAGTGCAATAAAAAGTTCCAAGTTAAAATATTATAACTATTTAATTACAAAATAATAAAATAACGTTTCACAAAAACGTTCCATGCAAGTCCATTGAGTATTATATAGCAACCAATTGGTACACGATTGTCGAAAACGCCTCAGAATTTTTTTGTAACAGTAAGTAGCTTAACAAAATCGTGCCGGAACTTACACCGAGTTGCCACTCGCCAGGGTTGAGGGGGTCGAACTCGGAGAGGCTAGGTGGAGTCTTTCCAGTGTTGGAGGGGATGGCCTGGAAGGAGGCCTGGCGTCTCGCGATCATTCCGAGAGTACGAGGAAGTGACATCCTTAACAGAGCAGGTCACTTGAGAGAAATAATATCAACAAGATCAAAAACAAGATGCCATAGAAAACTACAACCATGAGATTTGTTGATTATCTACTTGGATGTAAGTAATTCTAGTGGGAAGGGAAGCTGGCATACGGTAGCAAGGAGCAGAGTGATGTGCAGGTTTGGCGGGGAAAAAAGACGCCTCTAGTGCACTACAAGAGCAACGACTTAGCAGGATATTTAGCAGTTGGGTCCTTACACTCTGTAACTGCTCCTGCGTGCATTCTCAACTGCTACGCTGCTCAGTGGATGCGTAGCTGCTGCTAAATGAGTGCAAATCGAAGGCTAGGCCGGTTCTAAGCAGTTGCTAAGTTTAGCTTCTTTCGACATCATGCCACACTAAAATGTTTCTACGTGTCATCTTAACACCCCGTGAGTTAGTAACATTTATTGAAATTCATAAGCATTGATTAAACCAGTTCTTAGTAGTTTACTTATCTGAATTAGAACTTTTTCTCAAAATAACAAGCTTGATATTTGTAATGCTGGTGGTCACCACCATCTGTTCTTGTCATGGAGAACATTCATGACAGCGAAATCGGCTACTTCTGCTCTCCACCTTAGCTCCTCATTTCGAAATGGAGCGTATTGCTTTGCCCGTCTTTTCTCATCTTGGTGTAGTGCTTCCACGGGCTGGTCGGAGAAGAATGCCCAATTTCCGTATTTAGCAACTAGTTCCGGGACATGATCGATTAGGCCGTGAATCTTGGGAGTTCTGCTCTGATTGGGGAAAGCAACAGCTGCGAGCTTCTCAAATGATTCGATATGACTCAATAGTTGATCTTGCTCAGCTTGGGTGAGGTCATAGGGAGTTGACAGCCTGCTGACCTGCTTAAGCTCTCTCATGATTGCTATTTTCTCTGCTCTGTTCTTCTCATCTGGGTAAAAGGACCACAATGTGCCAGGCTGTTCAAGACAGCGCTGGACATGGTTGCCCACGAGTCATTGGCCGAAAGCCTGAAGATCGGCTCCGATGCTGCGTAGGAATGAATCCAGCTCTATCTGGCCTCTCATTTCTTCTCTTCCGCAATGTTCTCCAGTGCCTTTCTCCGATTCTCTAGCTTCTCCTTCATCTCTCGTAACTGAATCTCCTCATTCTTGCTCTCTTCTGTGCATTTGAGCACGGCTTCGATTCTCTCTTTGATTGTCACGGGGCGACCGGCCGAGCATGACCAGCAAATGTTGCTCTCCTCCTTCTCAACCTTCTGAATCTGCTGCATGGCGAGAGTCCTTCACAGGCAAAGTGGTAGTATCTCTGGCAAGTCGCGCAAACGAGTCCATTTGAAAACTCAGCGCATTACTCAATCGGGAGCTTCTCTGATGCTGAGTTATGCATGGCTGTGCACCACAAGCGGCCACCATTCTCTTCCTACCAGAGACAACTCTGCATTCATCAATGGCTCGCAGGCATTCAGCTATTACTGGACCATCCTTCCTTTCTCTCTGTCTGTCTCTCTCAGCTCGTTCTTGTTGACTGATAGTTGCCTCTTAACTTCCTGTAGTTTCTTCTGGGACTCCTGGTCTTTCGGCATTTTCCCCCATTTTCTTCATTCTCCTCATCTTGGTCGGTGGCTAATGAACACATCGGATCCAGTCCCAGATTGCGGAGATCTTTGTTTATTGCTGAGAGTCTGAGTGGATTGATTACAGTTGTGATAGCTACTCCGGTTACTGTATGCATTTGTGGCAAGAGCACGTTCTCGAAGGGGATGATACTGAAGGGCGGTTTTTTAAAAATAATAATGCATATCAGCGTTGTTTCATAACTCGTTATACTACTTCCTATCATATCATCATTTTTTCGTTGTTCGTTTCCTTGCTTTCCATGCCTAGCATGGCTACGTTGTATTCATCACAACCGATACACACCGGGTTCGGGTTCCTATTCGATAAAGTTGTTTGGTGTAGTAATAGAATTACACAGTCAAGGGGATAATCTCGGTTATATGGGAAGAATGACCGTATAACCTAGTTCATCAGCAAGCACGTAGATTAAAAATTCAAGTACAATAATCATACACTACTTCGAAGAAAAAAAAAATATTATGAAATTCCTCAAGGTTATTATTTTTTCAGCTTAATTTATTTTGGGATTAAAATAGTTATGCTGAATTTTTCATAAGTTGCCAACAAACAGTAAAATTTTCCATCTCCTTGTGTTGACCGAATGAAGAAGCGTGGTTCATTTAAATGTAAAGAAAAATACAGCATCAGTAAAATCGTTGTAAGAGAAGTTATCTTTCAAATTTCTAAATATAAACGGTATTCGAACGTCTTCGCTTGTCGTGCACGCTTGTATCGTAGAAGTTCGAAGTGGGACATGGATGACTCTCCAAGTTCGCCGGACTCAGCTCCTGCTCGGCCCGTTCAGCCCCCGCTCCTTCCACTCCCACGAAGTGCACGGGCCACGAACTTCCAAGCACCGTCTGCTCAGGCTGAACAGGATGATGAAGCTTCCACTAGTGAAGTTTCGTCCGTTGATTTTAAAAAGGTATATTGTCTCTCTTAAAAGTATACGAAATAGTTTCAACTGTTGCATGGTAAGAAATTTAATTTCAATTTTATATTCCAGAAATATAGTAACATTGCAAAGATGATGGAATCATTTACTGCCCTTGCTGGCCTTGCTGGTGACCTTTCGAATGTCTATCGCAACCGCCCGATTTGGTGCACATATTCAACAGAACAGCTGGTCGGCCCAGCCTCGGACTGCTACAATCTTCTGCCAAGTTCGAGGTTTCTCCCTTGATCCTTTGTTTTTGTTTTTTTTTTCTAGAACATTTTGTTGGTATACCTTAAGAGATGTTGAGAATGGCCGTCTGCAATCTTCTTGGTCTCTTCATTCACGAAGCTGCGCATCAGCGCTTCTCCGCTCGTGAAATGCCATCAAGTCACACCAACTTCTCATCCGTTGAAGAGGCTTCTGTGCTCCTTGTGGATCTTGTTGAAAAGTCTTTCGTTCACAAATGGAGCAAGCAGACTACCCTTGACGTGTTCTCGGTTTGTTTCTGTCCCGGTAAATTTGCCTGTTGCTTCTTGTAACTTTGCTGCTAAATAGAATAAGGTCTTCATTAACTGGTCAGTTTGACTGAACAGTTTCTTGTTGAGTGGGCCTGCGGAGTCGCCTGCGAGTTGTATGCCCACAACTCTGGCCGCCCTTGCATGCAAAGTGCCCGTCATTTCCACTCTGAGCATTTCCTCTCCGTTATGCTTCCTTCACCTGCAGTCAAAGCTCTTCTAAGACTCGTCTCCTATTCAATCCAGACGCTGTAAGTTCCTTGGACATCTTTCCTAATTTGCCTTGTCATGGTATTTTCAGGTTGAAACGATGTCCGGATGAATGTCTTGCTGTTCTTTTTGCATCTCGTAGTAGCACCGAGTTCAACTGGATACTGCTGCATGTTTCGTCAGTTCTGCAATCTTACTTTGATATTAAACAGAAGATAGTATATTCTTCTGTGGCTTGCCTTGTGAGATAGTAATTTTAAAATCTTTTTTTTCAGCGATGCATTTTCCACTCAAGTTGTCGAACGTCTGTTCAATATAGGAATGGATCACTTCATCGATTACATTAGGATATGTGAGGACAATCGGGCTAATCCGGTACTGATTCTCATAGTATTCTTGTAATTTCTCATTTGCTTTATATTGATATTAAATGACTGATAAACGTGTTACTGTCTGACAAGTATTCCATTTTCTTCATTTTCAGATGCCAGAGGCTCTCTTCGATCAAATGCGCAGTGACAGAGAAACGCAAGTGTCGTCTTTTGCTCAACTCTTCAATTTTCTTATGAAGACAAAGAGCGCGCAGATCAAAGAAGTCGTTCAGAAACTGTTCAAGGTAACATCAATTTGACCCGGATGCTTATGCGAAGTCCCTTTTCGCACTATCGCGGATCAAGTTTTTCATGTGCTGTTTCATTTTATGCCTGAAATTCAATGTTATTCATCACCTCTTTTCATGAATACTCGCGCGCAACTTTCCGGTTTTGATTAATTGCCGGAAGGAATGGATTCGGAGAGCAACTCGCGGGATGCGACTGCCAAGTATTCATTTGCCTTTCTCGTGAAGATGGTCATCGAATCACCAAATCTTCTTCCTGCAGTCCTAAAACTACTGGAGAAATATGGTAGTTTTTTTTTATCTGTACCAATGTGGTTATACAAATCTTAAATAGAAAGAATCTTAGAAGATTAGAGATTCTTGAATGAATATTCAGTGTCGTCTGTCCATCTCACTCGCATGGCTCTTGCTTGTGATTCTCTGCCCTCTGGCTCACTTTCTCGTGTTTGGCCTGAGGTACTTTCTTCTTTTTGGTTCTCATGTAGCAAGTCATTCTACTAGAATGACGCCGCATATAAACGAGCAAAATGAGTACATGCCAACCTATTTCTTTTTAATAATCATGTTTCGGAGAATATTTTAAAATCCAGGGCCGTCCTATCTTTGATTGTGGTGGCAATCTACGCTGCCATAATCAAAATCGGCGATAGCTTACCCTTAATAAAAAGGTATCTTAACCCTTGATACCGCGCACTCGCGCCAGTAATCAAGGGTACCTCCGGAGATTAGGGAGGTCTTCGCACTCGCGGCTACTACTGCCAGGCACACGCCCGAGGTATGAGTTCTTGCGCACACGCGCCACACAATAAACAACAGGAAACAATCGAAGAGCAACGGCTCTTCAGATAACACGCCCATTCAGCCCATAATAAAAACGTTCATCACTATGCATTGAATCATGGCTACGGGTAAGTGGGCGGAGCCTGCCTGTACGCAGCCAAAATTGCATGTTTCATGCGCAAAATTCAAATGCGGGAAATTCAAAGCTGGTTCGGGGCCGTCGGTTATCATTGGACCACGTTTTGTCAGTTGCTAAAATTTACCGTACCACGGCAGCATTGGGTCAAGCAACCGCGGTTACGCGTTGCGGTCTTTTCAAGAAGCTGCGTATTGGCGTGACCATTTTTGATGACCGGGTGCGAATGGGCGTGGATAAGGACCTTCTTAGGTCCCTGCGATTCGGACGCTGAGTGGAAACGAAGAAGAAACACGAGATGAGTCGACAAGTTTATCGCCTCGCTTCAATTAGACATAATGAACAAGAACGACACGAGCTTAAGGCTCAACAAGGAGAGAGAGAGAGAGAGAGAAAAATAACAACGACGCGGGAAGAGCCGACTCCTTATATACTGCCCGCAAGATCGGGCGGGAAAAAGAGGTGGCAAAATACCACATGAGCATTGGTCATTGTTTAAATTAATTAGAGTGCTACCGTAATGGCGAGTGAGAGAAACGGCATCCTGCCCATTATACGGTCATTATGAGAGGTGTGGGGGCAGCCACATAACATCCCCGGGCTCCCCAAGCTGGCGCCCTCACAGCAAATAATAAGGAAAAAATGCATAAAACAAATGATGGAAATGTATAATGCGTGGGGGAAGTATGAATGGAAGGGGGACAGGGGTCTCACTTGCGCGGGATGTGGGAAAAGCACTCGGTGGAGATGTGCCCGCGTCAGCCACATCGAAAACAGAAGAGGGCCGTGCGTCCCCGAGGGGTGGCGTCGCCGTGGCTCGTGTTCGGGTTGTCGCGGCGCGTGTTCGGGTTGTCGCGTCGCGGCTTGTGCTCGGGGCGTCGTCACGCTGGACTGCTCAGCTGGTGCTGGTTCCCTCTTCGCTTCTTGCGTGGTTGGCGGGCGAGTGTGGTGTAGATAATCGGGACGGGGGTCGATCACTGGACGGCGGCTCTTCGGACCTCGGCAGAGCGAGCAGTATGGCTGAGTCCCTGTCTTGGGCACCGTTCGTTCCAGCATCTCGACAAAAGTGTAGACGGAGGCCACCAGAAGAGGCTCTCCCGCCTCACTGAATCCTACAGCCATGTACATGTGTAATAGCAAGACATTGCTATTGTAGTTCACTTCTCTGCGATACGATGTAGAAGACGAGGGAGGGAGAGGGTTTTCACAGGTTTATCTTCTGGAAACTCAGCGACACACGCGACGAAAGACACTCAACCGCTCACTAGGCGGGAGACAACTGAGACTCAACCGCTCTCTAAGCGGGAGGAATGCAACACTGATCAGGGAAAGCCCTGAAAGACCAACAATGACAATGCCTACGTGGCATAATGAAAGACATAAATGCACTAACAAAGAACAACCACTAAACAACAAGGGGACACTCTACAATTAATAACACTACACATGGGAATGAATGGGCAAAAGGGGTTCTAGAAGGGGCCTGCCCATTACATCCCCCTCCTATCAAGGCGGACGTCCTCGGCCGCTGTCTTCCGGTTGGGGTTGGGGAAAGGCTTTGGCTGCTTGTCGTCTCTGCTGAAGATGACGCTGCCGTGGAAAGCTTTTCTGCCGTAGTCGCTGCCACTCATGGTTGAAGATTGTGCGTCGCTCGTTCTCGATTTCGTGAAGTCGCTGCCACCAGACACGCTCGATTTGCCGCTGCCACCTCTCCACCGCGCCCTTCTCTGCTTCTCATGACTTTGCAGAGTTCTCCTCTCAATCACTGTATCAATCATGTTCAATCCATTCTGGAACTTCTTCACACATCCGCCATGTGGCCATTCACTCTGCTTCACATTTGCTCCATTACTCTTCACCTTCTGAGATTCTTCTCGGTGCTTCTCTCTCCACTTCATCTGCTTCTTTCTCTCTGCTTCTTCTCTTCTTCTCTTCGTTGGGCACACCCTCTGAATGTTGCCACAACCTCCACACTCATAACACTTCACGCACTTCTTGAATAGACCATTTCTAACTGAGACACCGCTGCCACTGGCACTCCTCTCAGAATGGTGCTCGGTCTGTACTCCCACTTCTTCACTCTTCTTCTTCTCGCTCTCTTTCTCGAATGTGTATGGCGAGAAAATGCTTCTCAGTTGCTCTAATTCCGTTTCCTTCCTCTTCAATTTTTCCTCTTGGCATCTGATCACCTTCACCATATCCTCCATCAATGACTGGTATTCCTTGACTATTCCTGCATATTCCAAAAGGTCTCCCTTTGCACCCAGCAAAGTACTCTTCTTTGTCCACATTTCATCCTCCGCGAATTCCTCAAGCAATTCTGTCCTCTCAATCACTTCAGATCTCCTTTGGTCGGCTCTCGATTTCATCATCCTCATCAACATTTCCATTTGCTCAATCACCGCACCATCATAATCGGTCGGTTTCTCCTCTTCCTCTCTCTGCTCCTCTCGTCTCTTCCTCCTCTCACTTCCCATCTGTGCACTCTCTGCACTCTCAGTCTCTCTCTGACTATCTGCACTCTCTGCACTGTCAGACTCTTCTCTCTGTTCCTCTCGCCTCGTCCTCCTCTTCTCTCTTCTCATTGCACTCTGTCCACTCTCGGACATTTCTCCCTTCATCCTTGGTCGCGCCCGGTCGACTTTCGATTTGGCACGTAGCCTCTCTTCCTCTTCTCACTTTCGCCTGAGCTTCTTCGAGCCCGGTCGACTTTCAATTCAGCACGCAGGCTCACTCTCTTCTTACTCCTTCTCTCTTCTCTGCACCACGTGTAAGGACGCCGCCTTAACACACGCAAAAGCCTCAACACCAAAGTTGTCTAGAGCAACCCCTCTTGCTAACTAGCACAACGAGCCTCAACTGCTGGAAGCGAACCCCACTTCGTCACTCCACACAGCACAACACCGGCTCCTCTGCACACTTCCAACTCAGCAAAAAGCCCCCACGCTTCTCTCAGACAGCCCCCTCGCTGATCACAAAGCACACACGCTTTCCTCACAACCGCCTGACGATCACCAGCCACGACACCGCCACCAGCTTCTCACTCCGCCACCAGACAGCCGAAGAACACCAGATCAGCCGACGAACACCAGAAAGATCAGCACCAGAAAAGACGGGTGGGCACTAGGCCTATTTTAACTGGGTGGGCTCAAGGCCTCTTTTGGTTGTTGTTCCCAAACTCTTCAAAAAGAGTAGGGCCCCCGTATACTTGGAGTTTTAACAACTGGAGCTGCCGTCGGTGAGAAGAAGTCGCAGCTCGGAGTCGCGTTGAGATGAGTCGTCGCTTCTTCAGCAAGAAATCTCGGCGGATTCGGTCGGTTCGGCCCCCATGTAATAGCAAGACGTTGCTATTGTAGTTCACTTCTCTGCGATACGATGTAGAAGACGAGGGAGGGAGAGGGTTTTCACAGGTTTATCTTCTGGAAACTCAGCGACACACGCGACGAAAGACACTCAACCGCTCACTAGGCGGGAGACAACTGAGACTCAACCGCTCTCTAAGCGGGAGGAATGCAACACTGATCAGGGAAAGCCCTGAAAGACCAACAATGACAATGCCTACGTGGCATAATGAAAGACATAAATGCACTAACAAAGAACAACCACTAAACAACAAGGGGACACTCTACAATTAATAACACTACACATAGGAATGAATGGGCAAAAGGGGTTCTAGAAGGGGCCTGTCCATTACACATGGGCGCGATTCCATTCACTCGTGCCAGGGAAGTGATCACGACCAACTGGTTCAGTTGGGCGTGGATCTCATTTAGGAAGCCGTCGATGAAGTCAATGGCCGCAGCCGGCGTCGTGTATTCCGGCGGGGAGCGGACACGTCCAGGAATTCCGCATGACTGAGCCTCTTCCAGAGTCTCTCCAAATGGGCCCCTATCCTCTGGCATTCACACTCATGTCCTCGAGTGTGGAGGGTGGCAGAAAGACCAGCAGTCTTGACCGCGGACACTTCCTCCAAAGCTTCCAGAGCATCCACCAGCGTCGCCCAGTCGTCAATGCAGATGCGGTGTGACGTCACCACTTCGTCGATGACGAGGAAAGAGGTCGGCACAAAGTAGAGCACCTGCCACGTGGCAATGGACGGGAAGGCCGACTCGCGCTGAATCTCTGGCGCTTCTCCTCTTAGCGTCCTTTGCCACTTCCGAAGCGTCGAGCACAGCGCGGGACGGTAGGACTGTTCATCCGGGCTTGCCGCTTCCCACTCTCGCTGCTGGTGGAGGCAGCTCTTATTCAGAGCTAACTCCCAATCTGAGCCGTCGGTTCTACTTCTCCTCTGTCCCATCGCTCACAATGACCGATCCCTCGCTCTCCACGCCCTTGACGAATGACAGGATGGCCACCTTGCGGAGCGACTTTCTGCTGTTCGATTTTCCGGGGACATCTTGGGCACTGCGTCACCGTAGATGGGCAACTCGTCGTCCTAGCAGTGGAGGCAGCGAGCGTTCGGGTCGGCCGATCTGCAAGCAGCTGATCTTATTCTTCTCACTACTCGGTCATGCCAATCTTTACGGTTTCTTCTAGTGGTCATCTGTGTTGTTTCCGGAATTCCGTTGGGAAGGACGCGTAGCAAATCAAATTGAACTACTCTCACTCTTTCCCGAAATCTCCCTTATGACTGCGGAATTCGCAGTCATACTCACAACACGGTAAGGGCCAGTCCATTAGTTTTCTAACTTAGGAATGTCCGCTCCAGACCTGGCAGAGGGCACTCTCATGTAGACAAGGTCTCCGGGGAGGGGAAAGAGGCGAGACTCGATATTATGCGCCTTATCGTATTGCTCCTTCATTTGGCTAGCTGCTTGCTGTGCGGTCTCGCGGATCTTCTCGTGCGCTATCTTCAAGCCGGCTACCTATTCATGCCTATAGTCATGACATCGGCATAAGGGGCATTGCGCGTTGCTGGTAGGCGGGGACCCAATGGTCTCGTGTACTGTGAAGAAAGGCGACTCGCCAATGCTGCTGTGAATGCTCGCATTATATGCGTAAACTGCAAAGGGGAGCATCTCATCCCACTCCTGCACACTTCTTCCGCAGCAGCCCCAGCAGAGTTCTGTTCGGTCTTTCGCATGTTCCGTTCTCTCGCGAACAATATCCTTTAGTCGTCGGATGCTCTACTTCTAGCAAGCCAAAGAGTTCTTCTGTCAATTTGCTGGTGAATTCCAGACCTTGGTCACTAAGCACTGCTTCCGGGAGTCGGCCATTCTCGGCCACCCAATGCCTAACAAACTTCCTTGCCACTGTTCGCGCACTCTTATCCTACATCGAATACGCGGCACCAAATTTGGTGAAGTGGTCGACGACAATCAAGACATATCGGTTTCCACGACTGGAATTGCCGATTTCAAGCACATCAATTCCAACTAGCTGGAATGGTTCAGTGGCGAGAATCGGTTTCAGAGGACGAGGAGGGTGGTGGTAGGATTGAAAGCGGTACATCTAGGGCACTTCTGGATGTACTCCTTCACATCACGCCTAATTCCTATCCAGAAGAGGGAACCCATTCTGCTCAGCATCTTCTCGACTTCAAAATGGCCGGCGAGCTTTCCGTCATGCTGCTCGCGCAAAGACTCCGGGACATAGCGTCTCCACCTTCGCTTGTTCGTCGCGCCATGAGAATGCCATTCTTCTCGCTCCAAAGTGCTCCTCCCTTCTTCACTCTCTTCTCTTCTGCTGCTCTGAGTGCCTCTAACAACTGGCTACCGTATTCGTCACTCTGCAGCGCTGCTCGCCACTTCGCCTCGTCGTGTTCAATGACAACTCGATTAACCACTCGGAGGATTTCCGGTGTGTCGTCTTCATTGTGAGCACTCGCGGGAACTGCTCCTCGACTCAGGGCATCTGCGACTACATTGGTAGATCCTTTCACATACTGGATGTGCACGTCGAACTCCTGCAACTCTACCGACCATCGCATCACTCCGGATGAGATTTTCACCTCTTTGAAAAGCATGCACAAAGGCTGATGATCCGTTATGATCACCACTTTGGTGCCCGAGCAGAACTGCTTGAAGCGTTTCAGCCCGAACATCACCGCCAACGCCTCTGCGTCCGTGATGTGGTAGTTGCGTTCTGCTGGTGAGCAGGGTCGACTCGAAAAAAAAACAGGATGCAACGCGCCATCGTCATCCTCCTGTGCGAGAACCGCGCCAATGGCCAGCTTGCTCGCATCAGTGTACAAATAGAACCGTCGCTCTCCACTCATCGCGCGCTCTACATCCGGCTGCGCTACCACCGGAGTCGTCATGAGAGCCTGCTTGATATCCTCGAATGCTGATTGCTCGCTGCTCTCCCACTTCCACTTCACCTTGGTGGAAGTCAGCTGAGAAAGTGCGTGCGCTCTCTTCGAGTAATTCCTAATGAACTTGCGGTAGTAGCCAGCCGGCCATGCCAAGGAACGTGCACAACTGCTCCACTCGTTGCAATGCCTTCTCTGTCACAATGGTGACTTCTGATCAACTATCAATCGTGGCCACCGCGTCAACCCCGTTCAGCGTTACGCAAGCACGCCATGACTGGCCTCTAAAGAGTGGCCTGTCCTCGAGCTCGGTCTCAGTCCTCTCTGCTGAGTCCTCCGTCGAAAGCGCTAATGCGCCTTCCTTCGCATGCTTCCTTGCATTCTCCCGCCGAGTTCGCGATGCTGCCACCTGCCTCGCAGCTCGTTGTGGCGGGCCACCGCCTTGCTGCCTTGGTTGCCCTTGTGGCTGAGGAGGGCCAGTCTGTGCTGACCTCCGCACGTCTTGCGAGGGGACGCTCCCTCCTTGCTGCTGTCCGAAACCGGCTTGCTGGGTATTCGGGAACTAAGCAGCATTCTGGTTGTGGTGTGGCTGGTGATTCTTCTTCTAAGGGGGGGGGGGCGCGAGCTGTTGTGGGAGAAAGGCAGCCGGCTGTCAGAGTGAAAGGGGGGAGCATGCTGATTCGCTGCGACTCTAGGCATCCGCTGCTGCACATTCGCTCTATTGCCGCTGTTCAGAGCCACCTCCATAGCTGAACAAGGTCCGGCGGAGGACTCCAGGCCGGGGGGGGGGGGTACAAAGCCGAAAATATGACTTTTTCTGTCAAAAATCACCTTCCGTCGCGCCAGGGAAAGCCTTCTTGCTAACGGATTCTAATTCTAGGCAAAAGTCTGCCACCGATTGGTCGCCCTTCTTTTTCAAATTCCTCAGCTCCTGGTCGGCCTCAAAGGCACAGATAGGGAAGGGTCGCCGTGGAACCTCCTCTCCAAAGCATTCACCACTTCATAAAACCCCGCGCGCTTAATGTCCTCTGGAAGCACTTCGTATGCCTTCCAGGGATGTAGAACAAAAAACTCCGTGACGAAAAAAATTTTTGGCCCAAAAAACTGTTTTTTTTAGACCAAAAAAAAAATTTTTTACAAAAAAAAATGGCTTGTCGTAATTTCAGAAGAGAAACTTTTTAATTTTTTGATCTACAATAACAATAACACAATAGAAGTCGCAATAAAATTCGTAAATGACAATTATACTAAACGTGATATGACGAATAGAGAAATTAGAACCCTCTAATCTTAAAATTTTGCTGGAGAAAGAGACATCCGAAAGATTTCGAGTTTCAAAAACGCGAAAAAAAAACAGGATTTTGTTTTGTTTAAACCATCATATATTCGGCCTTATTTTTGGATGCCGACGTTTCATTAGGCATGAAAGGCTAGAAATTAGGCCCGGGCCGGGACCGGATTTTAAATTCAGATGCGGACCGGGCCCGGGCTGGCAAGCGTTCTATAAGGCCGGGCCCGGGCCGGGCCTTCTACCATTCGGGCCGGCCCGAGCCGCCCACCCCTGGGAGAGAGTCCATCGCTAAACCCGCCAGCATCTCTCTCTTCAGCACTCTATCCCTCTCTCGGTCCTCCCTCATGTATTGCAAAAGCAATTCCGTACCGGTTGGGTGTAGGGAGGCCGCGTGCTCGAAGCAGGGCTGCTCGGTACTCCGCCTCGGTCGCTCTGGCCCGCTCGGCTGCAAGGTAAAAGGGAATTGCCCTGAGCACATTCAAAAATCGGCGATTGTTTACCATTTATAAAAAGGTATCTTAACTCTTGATCCCGCGCACTCGCGCCAGTAATCAAGGGTACCTCCGGAGATTAGGGAGGTCTTCGCACTCACGGCTACTCCTACCAGGCACTCGCCCCAGGCAGGAGTCCTTGCGCACATGCGCCACACAATAAACAACAGGAAACAATCGAAGAGCAACGGCTCTTCAGTGCTATCCTAGTTGGGGGGGGGGGGGGTCAAAATAATTTCATTTTTCAATCTACCACAAATCATGCACACAAGGGTTTTAGGCCATGGGGAACATGAATATAAGGTTCTAGGCCATGTGGAGCACGAATATAATGTTCAATTTGTTTCATTTTTTCATTAACAAAGTTACAGTAGTTCACATTTTTTCCCTTCTTTACATCTAAACCACGGGGAGTCAAGACGACCTTTGGAAAACTTTTTGGTGCTACAGTATGCCTCATTCGGGAATCTCACTTAGAAATTTACGGCAGCACCAAACAGAAATTTTCCTTAAGAAAATTTTAAATATTATGGTTCTCAACACGATTTCCCTTAATGCAATCATGAGATACTGTCATATTATCCTACTGTAAGACTTTTCTGCTAATTTTGGCAACGCGCCACGGCTGGCTAACATCCCGAAATGTACTGGGCTAACTCTCCGTGAAACTCCAGCACTAATTGGGTTTTCAAAGCTGGCAAACACGAATAAAGTGTCTATTCAACAGTAGTGAATAGAGATGATACGAAAAGAGCGTAGTGTTCGAGTTTAGCAGGCCTGAAAAGCCCCTAGAGTAGAATTGTAGCTGAAAAGGAGAAAAAAGATATCTCAAGTAAAAGTACTGTAACGTAGTTAAATGACAAAATAATACAAAATGGACACTATATTCGTGTTCCCTATGGTCTAAAACCCCCTTGTGCACGATTTGAGTATGATAAAAAAAAATTTTTTCGGCAAAATACCACATGAGCATTGGTCATGGTTTAAATTAATTAGAGTGCTACCGTAATGGCGAGTGAGAGAAACGGCATCCTGCCTATTATACGGTCATTATGAGAGGTGTGGGGGCAGCCACATAACATGATGATTTAGACACTGGACGAATTGCTTCTTCATCTCGACCTCGACTCTGTGGATATTCTTCTCGAGACGGCCCTGCACATTTCAATGAACCCGGACGCGTTAAGAGGTTAGCGTTCGTTTCATTTTCATCGGCACTTTCACTCCATGGATTATATCGATTGCTCCCTTTTAAAGTATTTAAACGGGGGATGAAATGTGCTTTTCAGCGTTCTCTACAACGAAAGAGTCAGTGGTAACTGCACTGAAAGGAGGAATGCGCGGAGTTACGGTTTGTGTTCAGTTGCACATTTAGATATAATACTACATGGTAGAAAATGTGACCTGGGGAGTTTATCTGATGAAAGTAGAGCAATAAGAATTCTCTTTAGGAACTACACTCTGTTTCTTATTATGGAGAACGGAATTAAGAAGAGGAAAAAATTTTGCAGGCTTTCTCCGCCCAGATATTGGTGCGGGCAGTGCATTCGAGTGACAGACCTGCCGACATCTCTGCTTTCTCTGCTATCTCTCACGGACTGCGTCTCCAGGAGGTTCTCTCTTTGCTTTTTATTATTGTTTAATTTATTAAGATGATATATACATTTGAGTGTGAATGAAGTGTGGTATGAGTGAAATGCACAGATTGTGGACGGAGCATTGCCTTCGCGAGGAGGCCCTTCGTCATCTGCTTGTCTCCATCTGTTGCACGCTATTTCCGTGGCATTCGCTCCTCTTAAAGCTGCGGAAATCATCACTCGATTTCTCATTCGATGTGAGGATGAAAACGAGGTTTGTTGTCGACTTAATTGTGTTAAATGAGACGCTTGTATTTTAGCTGCAGCAGCTGCTGGGATGGCTCCTCTCCTATCACTCGTTCCAGCCGGATGCCATGCATCTGGCCTACGAGAACCTCTCCTCGATCATCCAACTTATTCGTTCGGATTCATCAATCCAATGTTGAAATCTTTATTCTTGTTCAAATTTTTCCTTTTATTTGGTATAAGAAAAATAAGCTTACACAACTGTTAAATTCAGACGATGAAGTAGTTGGAGTGACAAGACTAGCGAAGTGGATTGGTGTGCTGATGGAGTGGGAAGCAGCCAGCAACCGTAGACCCGCTCGCTCCTCTGCTCCTCCTCACTCCTTTCTCAGGTTATTTTTTTCGCTTTCGTTATTCTATCGCTCCATTCCACTTCCTTGAATTATTTTCTCAATTTATTATTGAATTTTATATCTATAAAAAGGTATCTTATGCTTAGTCTCTATCAATTTGCACGTTTAGATTGCATCCAGGCCGATTCTTGGGGGAAGTGATGACTGTCGTCTTTTCCCTCAGCATTCGTGCCATTAAGGCGGCTTTAAAGGTGTAATTTTGTTCTTATCTTTTATCCAGGACATCGAATGAGGTTAAAAGGCGGTTGCTAGAGGCGAAGTTTTTTTTCCATTTTCAGTCAAATAAGTTGAGTGGATGCAAAGAGCTGATGGTGGCTCTGGCCGGCTTCGTCTCTTCTTCCGCTCCATCTGCTGAAGAAAGAAGAACTGCGGAGACTGTTCTGATTCTCCCTCTGTCCTCCTAGTTTACCCTTGTCTTTGAGGGGGAGATCATATTGCCAGTCGCCTCCTTCCCTCTTCGCTTCATATACAAGATTGCCATCCAGATGAGCGCTGTTCTTCGCTTCTCACTTCTCTTGCAAGGTAGGGCTAGGAAGGGTGTGAATGCAGGGTGTAAGTGAAAGAAGAACTCTTCAGAAGAAGAAGGCGGGAATGGAGATGCCGATGCTCCTCAAGTCTATATTCTCATGCGGAATTCATTCGTGCTTTTCTGGCAGGACAAATTGTCGCATTCACTGGCGGATGCTTTCATTCAAGTCTTTGTTTCTAGCCTTGTCACCGGCGCTTTTTCGGTGCGAAATCCTATTGAATTTCCCTATAGTTTTTAATATTATAATTTTTCATAATATTTATTATTAAAAAAGAACTAGATGAAAATATCAGATAAGTTGTTTAAGGAATCGTGCCAGTTGTTTCGTGATGGGTTTGAATTGGAAGATGCAAGTCTATCAGCATTGGTTAGACAGACACCTTCTTGAATCTTTGGAAGCTTATGAGAAGGTGATAAATTGTTTAGGAGAAGATAGAAGGGAAAGAGAAGGCTGTCCTGGAAGAACTCCGCTCGCTGGCTCTCAAGCAAGCTGTCGCTACCCTTGCGCATTCTGGACGTATTGCACGGAACAGGAAGAGAACCCCAGCCAGTTCTCCTTCGGTCAGAGAGAAGAGAAAGAACGAATGATAGCGAGAGAACCAGAGAATGAACGGGGAGCGAGAAGAAATGAAAGAGAAGTGGAGAGACAGAGCAAATGGATCTTTAGATCACAAACGGAGTTCGGGTGCTGTTGCTAGCAGACAGCCTGGCATACATGATGAGTGTGGCGCGTCGGGATGTGGCCCTCTTCGTCATTGCGAAGCACGCAGTCAGTCCCCTCCTTGAGTTTCCCATAATTCTATTTTAAAGAGGAGTTGTTTCTCACTTCAGGCTGTTTCACTGGTTGATTCTCTCTGCGACGATGCCCTGAAAGGTTGCTACAGTTTCGGAGAATGGCGAGTGGAGAAGGAGAAGATAGCCAGGTTGGCTGCCTCTCTTCTACCCTTCCATCTTCTTGTACTCTTCAGCTATCTGAAAGTGTGTTCCCGCGTGGATGGCTGCTCTGCTGTTTCCTGTCTTCTCTCCGTGCTCGCTCGCTTCCCTCCTAGTATACTCTATGCATTGCCCATTCTCAAGGCTCTTCTCGCCCGGATTATTGTACGTTATTCCCTCTTTCTCTCTCTTTCTTTCTTTCTATCTTATTCTCTCTCTTTCTTTCTTTCTTTCTTTCTATCTCTCTCTCTCTCTCTCTCTCTCTCTCTCTCTCTTTTCTCTGTCTCAATCCCAATTTCTGCAGGTGGAGTATGAGAATGCAGTTCATCGTCTGCTGCCGCCTTCTCCTCTCCTCCTCCGCCGACTCCGCTCTTGGATGGCTCTCGTTGCTTTGGTAATCTTTCGTTTCTTTGCAGTCTCTACATTCCCTCAACAATAGCATAGTCATTGTATTTGAGGGCGAGATTGTGCCTGAGAAGTTGGAGTACATTCTCTCCATTGTGCCACACGTTTCCACTCATGAAGGGGCGCTGTTGCTTCAGGCACTCTGGAAGCACTTCGAGGTTTGGCGAGGAGAGAGAGAGTGAGGAAGCGAGAGAAATAGAAATCGCCGTCATGAACTTGATTTCTTTCCCAGAAGCTGAACATCACGTACGCGTGAGTGAATGAGCAGATGAAGAATGCGACCAGCGGGCAGCTCGTGCTCCCATCGGTTTGCTCTCTTATCATTCTTTGTCTTTCTGCTATGCTTTTATGGTGTCCTCTTCTGCAGCCCTTGGTGAACACGTAGAGGGAGTGCTGGTGCAGATTTGTATTCGACACATTGACAAGCTCGGTCATCTCCTTGCCAACCTCCCTCCACCCATTGATGAGATTCTTTCTCCAATTGCTTGAGTTCTTTCATTGTCAGTCGCATTCCTTGATGGAATGTTCTCGGTTGGCTGAGCGGGTCTCTCTATGCGTGCATTTCTTGGAAGATCTGTGTTCATTCATTCAATAATTTATCTATTTTGCTTTTAAATAAATGGAATAAATACGTTGGTTAGTAAGAATGAGTAAAGGAGACTGGGAGGCCTTGGACTGTTCATCCCTGCAGACAGTGAGCTCCTCCGCAGAATCGGCCACTCCTCTCCACCATGGCATCGATGAGATTGTTGACGAAGTCGAAGCCAGTCTTGAGCTGGCTGCCCGCACTGCCGGTTGTGTCTGCGATAACCTAGAAGAGGAGAGTGAGGCGAGCTGGAATGGAGAGAGTCAACCTTGCGGCAGCCCACGTTCAGCATCGCTTCCATCCCGAGGTTCTGCCCCGCCGGCTTCTGGCGGATGCAGGTCGACAGAGCCGCGTCAATCACTTGCACCCAGTCATTCACGGGAGTCACTCTGGCAGTCAACTGTCTCCTCTCCCTCCTCTTTTTCTCTCTCCCTTTCCATCTGTCTATGTCTCTCTCTATTTCTCTCTCTCCCCCACAACTAACAGTTGCTTCTTGACGCTACTGACGCACTGATCGACCTTGCTGGCCGATCCAATTGCGAGTCCGCCACGGGAGCCGCCGCTAAGCAACTGCAAATGAAATATCATGATAAAGCTTCTTGAGCAGAATCAGAATTTCCCGCCCTTCATTCATCCATTGTCCTAGTAGGAGAGGAACCTCGTCAAAGACAGCAGAGATGGAGGAGATTCTCCTCTTAAGATCGTCACGCGATTCTGAGATACACTCGCACACGGCACGGCGAGTCTCTTGAATACGGCCAGAGCAGGAGCCAGTCGCCAGTCGCGAGTCGCACTGAGAGATCACTGCAAGACAGAGTGTTAGAGATGGAGAGAGAAAACGAGATAGGAGAGAAAGGAAGGGAGAAGAGGGTGGTTAGAGATAGAGATAGCGAGGGATTAGAGAGACAGAAAAACTGAGGGAGAAGAGAGTGGTTAGAGATGGAGAGAGAGAGCGAGGGAGACAGACGGTTGCAGTGTTGTCCGAGGTATCCTACGAATGGGTTGGCCAGACAGCTCTTTGTGGATGCGGCCCGCATGGGTTTTCTGTCTCCGCAGAAGGTGAGCCGTGCCTGGATGAGGATGTGATCCGAGAGTGAGTTGATCCTGCAGCGCAACTCTCACTTTTCACACTGCATTTCTGTTCTCTCTCTGTTATTTTCTGGTAACTGACCGCCAGCAATAATTTTAGAACCTTTTCCGCTCTTTTCTCGCTCCGTTGCTGTATCAATCTTGGTATTTTTTGAACTATTTTTAATGAAGAACTGCTGCTCAATCTCTCTCTCTCACTTTCATCTCCTACCGCCAATCAGATCAGCATGCTAAAATTCCAAGGAAACAAACTGATCCAATGAATGTGAACTAACACGGCGTCCCTGAAGACGAATGAGCCCTCCTCTAGATCTGGGATGTCTGGTATTCCAGCGAAGTTGGAGATCTTCCTCTGGAGACAGAATCCGGCCTCCTTTCCGATGGCTGCGCGAGAATTGAATTAGAAGATATATTTGAATGAAAAGAAGATCACCTTTGCTGATCTCAGTTCGAATGCACTTTTGATCTTCAGCCGGAGTGTTCTTCAGTGCCTTGATCGCTCCGGCAGCAAACTTCAAGTAATTACTCGATGAAAAAAGATGTTCTGATACACCATAAAATATTAGAGTTCACATAAAAGACGAAGGAGATGACTGTCTGAAACGTAAAGATTCCGTAGACTTGAAAAGCTAGGCAAGACATCAAACCGTTCTGCAGATTGTGCAGTCCCTGAGGGGACCATGGCGGTCCCAGGCGAGTTGGTTGAGATCGGAGAGAGAAAGGACACAGCGATCTTTGTGATTCCCCTCTTCGATGGAAGAAGCGAAGCAAGCCGAGGCTGCCCGTCTAAATCACTCCCCATTTCATTCTTCAGCCATTCAAGGCTGTTGAGGAGTTCTCGAAGAAAGATCTCAAGTCAAAACAACATCATGGCTGCAATTTTGTTCATTTCACTTCCATTCTCAATCTATTCTGCTGGCAATGCTATCGTTGTCCAACAACACTCTCTCACCTGTTGTGCTCACGGATTTCGTTCTCAAATCCACCGTAATTGGAATCAAGTCCATTCTTGATGCAGGTTAGGTACTGGCCGAAGGTGATTCGGGTTGCCATTGGACTCGAGCAGTCTTGGGCTGACGAGAACGCCTAGGACAAGTAAGAAGGAATCTTTCAGGGGAAAAAGAAACTAGAGATTGGAATATATAGAGAAATAGAGAGAAAAAGAAAGAGAAAGAGAGAGAGATATGTTGAGGACTGAACTGACAATGACTCCCAGAAGAAGAGCCGCGAACATTGGTGTACCCATTCCTGCAAGAAGAAGAATACGAGTACGGTAGACAGCCTGTGGCATGATACTTTCATAGGGTCAGGACACAACTATGATCATAGAGTGACCAGAGGGGGAGGGTAATGATAGTCGTGGGAAAAGGACGAGAGAAAGGGGAGAGGAAATGAGAGCGAAAGTGAGAGAGAGAGAGAGAGAGAGAGCGAGCGAGCGAGCGAGAGAGAATTGACAAAAGGGATGTGATCATTAAAATGGAGCGAATAGAGTGAATATGAGTCGCCTGCTTTGAACTGGGACACGGGAAAAAGGGGCGGTGCCAAATGATGAAGTCATTTCATCTGGGTCACTTGAGCAAGTAACTGGAGAAAACTTCATGTCCATTCAACTGTTCGGAATTCGACTCGCGGAATCGTTCAACAAAGTTTGAAAAAGTTAAAAATTCGCAGTCATGCCTCAGTTACTTTTATGCGTTGGCTTAGCATCGAATTATCAGTGCCAAACAAGATTTAACTGAAAGGAAAAAGTCGAGCGGAAGACTAGGAGACATTCACTGAAAGGAGAGGAGAGGGGATGTGTCCAATGGGAAGGAAAACCTGCACTGAAGAGGAAAGGAGAGAAGAGTACCAAGAGATATGTAACCACCATGCATCACAGTGGAAGAAGGGAGAGAGGGAGAGGAGAGAGGCAGAGAGGGAGAGACAGAGAGTAGAGAGAAAGAGAGGAGAGAGACAGAGAGTAGAGAGACAGAGAGGAGAGAGACAGAGAGGAGAGAGAAAGAGAGGAGAGAGACAGAGACGAGAGAGACTGAGAGGAGAGAGACAGAGGGGAGAGAGACAGAGAGGGGAGAGATAGAGAGGAGAGAGACAGAGAGGAGAGAGACAGAGAGGAGAGAGACAGAGAGGAGAGAGACAGAGAGGAGAGAGACAGAGAGGAGAGAGAGAGAGAGGAGAGGGACGAGAGGTGAGAGACAGAGAGGGGAAAGACAGAGAGGAGAGAGACAGAGAGGAGGGAGACAGAGACGAGGAGACAATGTCTTTAAGTCAGATTGCAAAATCTGCCCGTCTACCGACAAAATAGCAAAAACGAAGCCTGGCTCTGTGACCTTCGCCGTTGTCACTCTAAAACTTATTTACGTTTGCGGAGGTGCGAATGAAATTCAAGGACTTTAATATTGTTAATAAAAAAAGAACTCTCTCTAGATCTGAGATCAGCTTTAGTGATTCGGGACGGCAAAAAAGAGGTGACAGATGAAATGACTCATTGGAGTTCTAGTTCTGCTCTTCATTCGCCGAACGACGCAACCACAAGTGATCCCTTTCTTGCTCTCTTTCAACAGCGTGACGACTGTCCCTTTACCATCATTTCTCATTGTTTAGTCTTTGCAAGTAGAACCAAATTGAGCATCTTCCAATTATAAGGCAGGGTTTCTTTGATCTTATTCGTTACCTGAATTTTTTAACAATTAAATAATGATACTTCACTGCAAAGAAATGTGAGATGAGATCATGCAATGAATCCAGTTTGGTCCGATTCAAAATTGAAGTCGTAGGGAGCGTGGACGTAGACGAGGTAGTAGATGAGGACGACGCAGCAGAAACAGATGGGCATGGCCACTCGAGCGGCCTTGTCGATCGAGGAGATCGAGTTGCCCTCCAGCAGGAACGGGTCGTGGGCTGCTTCCTGCAATTCACTGCTACTCTCTCTCCCTTCATCCACTCTCTTCCACCTGGTTCAGCATGTGGTAATAGAGGCGCCAGCCAAGGGAATCTGCTTGGAAGGCCATGGCATTGCGTCGGATCGAGGGATTTCGACGGGCGAACGGAGAGTGAGAAGAGAGGCCCCCTCCCTCCCTGATGGGAGGCAGTGGAGGACCTCCACTCTCTTCACTCAGCGTCTGCTTCAGACGGCTATGTCCTCTTCTCTTCCCATACATCGAATAGCGGCCGCCATCCCAACGATTCTGTCATGCAGAGGATTCATTCATCTTTCCTAACTCCCGTCACTGACATTCTTCTTAGATCCGTGGTCACTTCTGAACCCTCGAGATCGACCATCCTCACTTCGTTGATGCTCTTTATAGCTTAAAACATACTGGGAGTGAGAAGGGGATACTGTAAGTCAACCTGAGGAACGCGCTTCGTGGTATTCGACGGACGAGTCGACGTATCTTTTCTCTTTCCAACTCCAGCATCTTAAATTAATATGAGATTCATTGACATATTCCTGAATTCTGAGGGCACCTCTTGATCTCCGGAATTGTATTTAGTGAAGTAGTGAACGATGGTAAATTCAATAATGGAGAGGAAGAGGAAAATGAGGCAGATCCAGATGTAGACATCCAATGCCGTTGGCAGATCCGTCTTCGGGGACTCGCTCTTGCAGTCCACCGACATGAACACGAGGGTCAGTACGTTCGTGATCGCTCAATAAGTAACTGTACATTTCATTCTTATCATGTATACATTCTAGATATCAAGTGCATGTGAGTGAAGTGGAATGAAGGAAGAGGCATGCCTAGTCCAATCCGTTCGTGAGTTGCTTCTCGGTTAATCCAAAAAGCAACCCAGCAGAGCAATACAATCAGCGTGCACGGAACATAGAAGTTCATTAGAAAATAGCCGAAGTGGCGATCGAGGAACAAGCGGATCTCGAGGGCGGAATAATTCACTCAAATTGGTTCTTTTATTTTTAATTTTACTTAGTTATGGACTAAGCACATTCTCGCGAAACAATTGTGTTATTGTAGATGCGAAGAGTGGAGAGAGTGAATTGTGGAAGCTCCTTCACTGCTTCGTAATCCATTTGAATACCTTGATCCTTCTCAAGAAGATGGGACCAATAAGATCTTTTTCATTATGCATTTTAGAAGAACGAAAATGATTGCAGGAATTTCTTCTAAAAAAAGAATAGATGGCAAAGATGAACCTCGGAAATCTTCCAGTGAAGCTGGAGTTCATCAACAGGATAAGCAAAGCTGGAGATAACCAGCCGGCAAGCCTGGCCGTCTGCAAATTCCCCGTTCTCATTACTTGACCAGACACTGCATACCGAGAGGATATCGGTTGAGATGCATTCTGCAGCGAGCCTTGACTGTCAAGCGAGCCGAGTAGAGAACGGTCCCGTCCTCACTCAGTCGGACCAGCTTATTCGGCACCGTCAACGTGTGCACGTAAGAACCAGCACCGTTCCAGAAGTACTGTACTCACATTTTCTCTACATACATATCTCTCAAGGACTATTTGTTTTACCCTCTCACTTTCTCTTTTTCTCTCTTTCTCTTAACTCCCTCTCTCACTCTCTCATCCTAACAACATCCGGCTTCCAAATCTTATCAAGCATGGACATTGCGAGACTCAGGGATCGACTTGAATGGCCACTCGCTGAGAACTTGAGACGGTCATCTTGCCAGGTCTGGCGGAAGTAGCAGTCGAATGAGTATGTCTCAAAAGAGGATGATAAGAGAGAAAGAGATAGAGAGACAGAGAGAGAGAGAGAGAGAGAGAGAGAGAGAGAGAGAAAGAGATAACGACAAGTTGAGAGAGTGGGCGAGTAAGGGAGACCGAGATGAAGTGAATATAATATAAACTTAATGTGATAGGCGGAGTAAGTAGCATAATATCTGACATCGCTCAGTTCGGAAATTGGTCCAAGGGTTCGCAGTAAGATGTCAATATAAACATGTGTCGGTTGCTTTTTCACGTTCAATCCAGCGTGAAGATTCGGCCAAAAATTAGAATAAATTATCTTCTGTCATGGAAAGTGTTGTAATGAAACCGAAATGATTTGTCGTAATTGCTGAGAATAGAATTGAGAAGATAAGTGACTTTGCTGGCAGATTCAGATGGCTCTCTGCAATTGACTGAATTGGATGAGTCATTCACATCCTTCCCCTCCAATACCTTCTCGAATCATTTGCTTCTCGACGTTCTCTTGACCAAGCGCTCGAAGTATTTGGCTTCCGAATAGTTACACGTTCGATTTTTATGGAAGAAGGGAGAGTAAAATCCGCGAAATTATAGTCTATACTTAGAGTAGAAAATACCAAGAGACTAAACGGAAGAGTCATCCTTATAAACGATTAACCTGAAAGTCAAAACGAATAGTAGACAGCAATTGGCACAAAGGCAAACTAACCGGGTAAAATAAAGCTGAGAGAGATGAAAGCTGAAAGCTCATATCGAATATGCTGACTTGTTGAAGGGTCATCTCGCCTGCCCCGCCTTCCATTCTCTTCCTTTATCTTTAGCCCTTTTTCTCTCTCTTTTGCCCAGGATTCCAAGAGAGAGAAAGAAAACCGGAGAATGAAAGATAAAGAAAGCCAGCGATGAAAGCTCATCCATTCATTCTTCTCTTCAAGAGTTCCGTCGGGAATTCTCTTGGCTTCTTCCTGAATCCGATGATTCTTTCCATGAACAGCAACAAGGGTTAAACGATAGGGAAACATGTCAAAACAACCATGAAAACGACGGTCTGCAAATGTAATGTCTTACATTTTCTTATGAGAGAAAGCATTCTTTTTTTTTTAATATTTCTCACTCGAAGACGCAACTGAAAAGTTTTCGTTTGCGAGGGAGCATCCGTTGAGAACTTGTTTTTCATCCCTCCAGCACATCCATACTTGTATGTACAAGTACTCATTCTGCTTCGCTTTACCTTATTCACCAACCATAAGCTCTTTTACTTCCTTGTATATATCTTCTTCTTTTCTGAATTCTTTACTAGCGGCAGGTAGAAAGACTTTGTAGATGAATTGTAACTTAGAGTAATATTTCTTCGTTTGTTAATCCTTCAATTGACAGAGTAGCTTTAGCTTTAAGAGTGAGCGAAGCTTCCTGAGACACCCACTTGCACTCTCCCTCCCCCTCTCTCTTTCTCAGCCTCTCTCTCTCTCTCTCTCTGTCTCCTTGTGTCTCAATCTCTCTCCTGCTCTCTCTCTCCCACTTTTGCTTTCTCTCATCTCTTTCTGGCGAGCCTTTCCAAAATGTCCAATTTGGCGAGGGCGTCTGTGTCAAGGCGGACTTGCCATGCCTGGCTGCAATGCCCTTCCATCACCTGTCACATCCATCCACCTCCTCCTGCCCTTTCCTTTTATGCACATTTCATTCCGTCTTTTTGTCCCGGAAAAACTTTTTCTGGAAGTTTCCATTTTAGTGCCCAACTCTGAATTTCCGTCGAATTCTTTGTCTATTCCATCCTTGTTCTATTTCTCCACTTCTCTGCTTCTGTATGGCACTTTTCAAAATCTTCGAGCTTATAAGGATTAAGGCTGAGTGATGGTTCCCCAGAAAGGCTGCGCCTTGCCCCTGAAATCCCCCTAAGAGGAGGTCACTCTCTGCACCTGATCCATTCTTCTTCTTCTTCTTCGCTGTCCTGTTGCTTCTGCTTCTGATCTTTCTAAATGAAATGGCCACGGTTGTTCTCCCCTCTTAGTGATGCTAATTAGTGCCAATTTCCGATTGCGAAGAGGGATGAGAAGGCTTCATTTGAAGGGAATTGGACTTCCACTTCAAGCGTGCCTCGTAGAATGAAGAACGGATGAAGCCTCGTTTAGTGCTCACCGGAGAAAGAGAGCGTGTTCGGAGAGTGAAATCCAGAGATGGTGAGAGAGCGAGAAAGGAGAAGAGGATGGGGAACATCGACGGTGGTAAATATTGCATGAAAAGTTAGGGAAAGTGATAGAAAGAAAGGTAGAAGATACAGAGAGTAAACGATAGGGAGGGAGGGAGAATGAGAGAGAGAAAAAATGAAGGAGGGACAAAAAGAGTGGGAACGAGAGAGGGGGAGATAGAAAGAGAAAGCGATAGATAAAGAGAGTAGGAAGTGTGAGGGAAACCTCTTCCGCTCTCTCGGTTGACTTCACTCGTACTGCCTGTTACAATCTCTACTCCATATTCATCTCCTCCTTTATCTCCGCGCACGAGAAAGAATTCCTTTTGTTTCTCCTTCAATTGTTCTGACGATGATTGAATAAACGAATAGATTGTTCTGGAAATTGAAAAGAAGCGTTCTACGTGTTCTTTCATTGCAAAATTTCTTCATGTGTATTGTATATTTCAACTGAGTTTGGCCTCTCCTACTGCTCATTTTCCCACACTATTTTAAAAAAAAATCTAATTTGCATGGCAAAAGTTATATACATACAGTCCCGCTCAACATTGTTGGGTCCGGTATTAATAGTATTAATAGTATTAATATAAATAATACAAGCTGGAAAAGCGCGCTGAATACGCATTTTCGTGCCATTTCGCGTAGGAGTTTACCTATTTCGACCATGGAGATTACGACTATGAAGACCGTTTTCACAAATATGCTGAAATGGCTAAGATCGCATAATATTGCATTTAATTTGGCCGTGTTTGGGTTCCAAACGGGCTGGCTTCAACTCCTGGGCTACAAAGTGCAAAATAAAGTGAAATTTTCAGAGCACTTCTTACCTTTTTTTGAGTTTCTTGCTTTATTTCTTTTGAGTTTCTCATTTTGTTTATATATAAACGACGAAAAAAAAGCAAAAAAAAAATTTTCATGCTAGCAAAAATCTGTTCTCAAAAGGGTATCGAACCGAGACCTCGAGATTGCCGGTCAAAGACTAACCAATACTCTACAGACGGTACAAACAGACTTAAGAGAGCCAATCTGAGAGACTCGAGCAGGGGCATGTCGGGAACAAAATTATTTTTTGATTTTCTTTTCTTTCTAAAGGCTTATGAGGCATCCTAAAAAGACCTCAAAAACATTTTTTCCAAAAATTTTTTTCTTCAGTTTACCATGGAAATGCACCGAAAACCCAAAAAAATTCAAATGACCATAACTTTGTTCGTTTTAAACATATCTTTATTTTGAATTGCTTATTCGATTCAGAGTTGAAAGGCGCATAAAAAAGGTCCTAATGACTTTTTGCAAAAAAATTTATTAAAGGCCTCATTTTAGCATTTTAACATTTCGAGTGGTGCGTTTGAGGCATAAAAACCCCCCCATGTTAAAAAAACTGAAGACGCCACGTAAAAGAGCGTCCTTTTTTACCCCTATTTAGATGCCTTTGAATAAAAAACTCCGATACACCTGTTTCAATATTTTGACATGAAGTTTGCCACCCACGATTGGCCAAGTTTATAAAAATGGCCATAACTCGTTTCAACGTCAACATTTTCGAACGATCATTATACTGTTCGATTCGTCTCTTCATTCTACAAAAGAACTTTCCGTGATATTTCTCTCATCATGAGTCGTTTTACGACTTTTTCAACAAAAACTGTTTTTAGTCACTCTGCTGGCCATGGTTAACTGCATTTATGGAACATTTAGTGGTCCCATGTTAAGCAAGTGAAGGTTGTATCTGAAAGAGCATAGTTTTTTACTTCTAAAATGATGTTTGTCTTTTGGAATTTCCGACACACATTCTTTGATATTTCAGCCTGAACCTTGCCACCACGACGCGTGCGAAATACTGGAAAGGACACAAACACACTTTGCGTGCCTAATTTTGAGAATTTGAAGATTTCAATCCTATTTTTCAATGCACTATAACCTTTTATCGATACAAATAACATTATGTGCAAACAGTAATCAAATTTTACTTCTCAGTCGAACAAAAAAAATTTCCAATAACTGCTAAAAATTCAAGTCTGAAGCTCACTTTTTGCTACTTCCTTATAAATCGCTATGCCATTGAAAAGTGCGCTTGAGTATTTCCTATTCCTGAGCATTTTTGACGAAAGAAAGATAAAGTTGTTCAATAATCTTAGAAAAAAGACATAAAATAGCTTGACAAAATCAAGATTTTCGAAACTTCTTTTTAAAGTGCATGTATTTAGCTCAAGTGTTTAGCGAGAAGAGTAATTTCAAATTTATCGTTCAGCATTCCAATCATAAATGGTGTTCCTCACATGAATTGTAGATTTTCTAATTCGTCATATGTGACCTCTGCTTCGCCGTCGTCAGAAGGTGCTGCGGCATTTAGCTTCAAAACCGCCTGTTTGTAGGTGTCAAAGTCCGTTCCCATTGAGGGTCCGTCTCGAATTCCAGCTCCACGTCACCTTCTTCCTCGTACATTTCATCAATGGGATCTGTTGTCTTGGTTTTCTCCGAGCAGGTGGTGTAGGATCGGCGAAACCGCGCGACTTCTTATTCGCTGAAGACAATCTACTGAAAATTGACGCCAACTGCTGCACAGTGAGGACTTCATCCGTCCCAAAGCTCAGCTTGCCAGTGGCCGCGTCTCGTTGGTTCTTCATTCTTGTATGCGCCTCGCGTGGATCAACCTTTACTACTGTTCTAATGCCTTCGTCGAATTGGTCAGACGCCCATTGTTTAGACCTCTGAGGAAGCCTCTCGTTCCGTTTCTTCTCTTTCAGGGCCCAACCTCTGTTAGCAATTTTGCCATTGTAGTTGTCATCGCCGAGCGTCTCGAGGGCATCATCAACTCCGCTGAAGATCCTATGTTTCAATGGCCCTTCAAGGCCGTCTGCGAACAAGAGTAAGCTGTTATCGCGGAGAGTTACCCTTTCTGCCCTTCTTTTATGCTTTCCAATTAGAATATGCTTCTCCAGGTTCTTCTCCTCGATGAACTCGGCACCACATGTTTCTTCTGGACATTGAAAGAGAAACCTCGTCTCGTCAATGCAAAGTTCGGAATCTTCAGGAATCATGCAGGGTTCTTCGTTCTCGTGTTCCAGTCCTGTATTTGCCGCTTCCGGTTTGCTTACTTGATGTCCTCGGCTACCAATGTCAGCCCAAAAGGGATTAGAGTCTTGGCCATGATTAGATCCGCCTTCTTTGTCAATGATAATATAACCATGATTCTGCTGAAGAGAGTCGTACTTGACCAGTTTCCCTTGTCCAATCCGCGAATGTCGATGAACTCTGATGCCGTCCTTTTCGAAGATGAAGGTGTTCAGCTGGGAAATTCCTGGCAATGATGAAGCGCTCAGCTTGCCGTCTTCAACATGCGCAAGGTGGACTGAGAGTCCGTTTAATAGCTTTCCCCACAGAATTCCATCATAGAACTCATCAGCACTCCAGGCATTTCCTCCGCTATCAACGAAGTCGTGCACTTTCCTCTTGACCACGGCCGCCATTCTATCGCAGGCACTCTTCCCGGCCTGCGCCTCGGAGAAGGCGTATTTGGCGATGCGAGTATTGGTGAACTTGGATATATGCACGACCGACGAAAGCGTTGCGCTGCTTTTGTAACAGCCTGTAAGATATTCCATTAAAATGTTGGTTAGTGAATTATTCAATGAATTATTTTGTCTTACCAGCCTGATCTGAGCGGTATATAATGTTCCTTATATCTGACTTCCTAAGTTCTGCCACGGTGTGATTCATGATTGCTGTCACTGCGACCGAATCCTTCAATTGTTGCAACAGTTGACTCCATTTACACATATAATAAATATTTACCCAAATGACAGGTAAACTCGAAATACCTGCAGGTCGCTCTTCATGATGTGAACAAAAGTATGCTGCTTCAAAGATCCAGAAACATTGGCAATTACATGCGACAAATGCCAACTTATCCCCCTCTTTCCAAAAAAATCCGTGGTCTTCTCACGGGTTGCTTCGGGCAGCCATTTCATAGCCCAATCTTGGGTAATCAAGCATTCATTCTCCTAAAAAAAGAAGACAGGCTGATAAACATGATCAATAAAATAATCAAAAGAATCTGTTACGATAAAAATATGTACAAATATTTTCGCACACCTGAAGACCCTCGACGATCTCTTTGTGGTCGTTCTCACTGACAGCAACGCGAAGTTGGTGCTGCTTCAGATTCTGGATCTTCTTCTCAATATCATAGATGTCCCTCCCATATGCCTCCATCATCTTGCGCTTTTCTGAACTATGGGTGCCTCCAATCGTCTTCTCCTCCTCTTGCGCAGTCTCTGTCATCATGTTGATGGTCTCCCTTAGATCTCCTTGAACAGCACCGAGGTTTTCGCATCTGTCGCAAATAAGCCCATGTTGATGTGACAAATCTTCATCGCCCACGACATAGTAGTCGCATGGTTCGGCGAAGGCGGCGTCCATTGAGTCAGATAGAGCGTGGCGCACGCAGTGATCCGCAATTCTTGAGGAAACTAAATTATTCAAATAACCAACGTAATCCAACATGTAGCAGAAGGCCCTCCTTCTTCATTACTGCCATGGCCTCTGCCTTCTCTACCACTTTCTTCGTCCTCAGTTGATGAGCTATTGCGTGAGTCTTGAACGGCCTTCCAGCAATAGAACAAGCTTTCTTTCCAGTCTTCCATTTCAAGTGCTGGTATGGCTTGCGCTCCCAACTTGTGTACAATTCATCGAAATGACTCTCACAGATGAAGCGTTCGCCGAGTCCCGCGATCTAAGCAAATTATGCTTACAACGGCAGTTGCTCGAATTTTTACCTCTGAATAATCATCGTAATTCCAGAAAAATTCTCCTGCGCCGCGCGAGAGCACCAGATCTAGTACGTTCACGGTACCATGTGATTCCAGAGCAAAATCATCTACGAGGTCCACCATTCTGCAAATTTTTATATTATTGAAATTTTTATATTTTCGTTATTAAAGCTTGCATATATTATACATTTTTTACTGACTTTTGAAGAGTTCCCTTGCATTCGGTGCTCACTCTAGATACGGCTGGTCGCGGTTCCACCTCCAACGACGTCATACGTAATAATGAGAAGTAGCATTTCTTTTCACCGATGACGTCGTCAGGCTTCACCGGAATTCTTGGCACTTCATTCTCGTCCTCGATTCCTCTTCTAGAACGGTAGTGCGATTGATGCAAGAGCATTGCAGACCTCGTTCTCATATCCGCATCACAAACCTCGTTCTCATATACGAGCTTGTTTCGAATCCAGATGAGACCGGAATGTGCTTCGTTGTCAAGCTCAATCTGCAAAACAAGCCGTATTATTTTAAAATATTACTGTAAGGAAACCTGTGTCCTTGAAGGATATCTTCTAGATGAAGTAAAGTAGGAATCTCGACGCCCGCTGTCCATTCATGAATAAGAATGATGAAGATGAAAAAGCGAAGAGGCATCTAAACAGTTTATAAGAGTGAAACATATGTATGTACAGTAACGGGAATATCTTCTATTTAACAAAAAATCTACAGCTAGTTTTCTTCTAGCAACAAAATGAAATTCTGCTGAAAATGAAAGAACTGTGGATTTGCAAACAGTTCCTGAGTAATGAAGAGTGAATGAAGGGCGGTGAAGAACGGTTTTTTGAGGCTAACAGCGAGACGAACGCTCTAAAAAACAGGTCAAAGCTATTTTTCTCACCGGCTGAAGATACCGACGAAAGTAGGCCAAACTTGGGGCTGGATTCATTTTCCTTTTCTATGATTGCAAACAGTTCCTGAGTAATGAAAAGTGAATGAAGGGCGGTGAAGAACGCTTTTTTGAGGCTAACAGCGAGATGAACGCTCAAAAAAACAGGTCAAAGCTATTCTTCTCACCGGCTGAAGATACCGACGAAAGTAGGGCAAACTTAGCGCTGGCTTCATTTCCCTTTTCTAAGATTATTGAACAACTTTATCTTTCTTTCGTCAAAAATGCTCAGGAATAGGAAATACTCAAGCGCACTTTTCAATGGCATAGCTATTTATAAGGAAGTAGCAAAAAGTGAGCTTCAGACTTGAATTTTTAGCAGTTATTGGAAATTTTTTTTGTTCGACTGAGAAGTAAAATTTGATTACTGTTTGCACATAATGTTATTTGTATCGATAAAAGGTTATAGTGCATTGAAAAATAGGATTGAAATCTTCAAATTCTCAAAATTAGGCACGCAAAGTGTGTTTGTGTCCTTTCCAGTATTTCGCACGCGTCGTGGTGGCAAGGTTCAGGCTGAAATATCAAAGAATGTGTGTCGGAAATTCCAAAAGACAAACATCATTTTAGAAGTAAAAAACTATGCTCTTTCAGATACAACCTTCACTTGCTTAACATGGGACCACTAAATGTTCCATAAATGCAGTTAACCATGGCCAGCAGAGTGTCTAAAAACAGTTTTTGTTGAAAAAGTCGTAAAACGACTCATGATGAGAGAAATATCACGGAAAGTTCTTTTGTAGAATGAAGAGACGAATCGAACAGTATAATGATCGTTCGAAAATGTTGACGTTGAAACGAGTTATGGCCATTTTTATAAACATGGCCAAACGTGGGTGGCAAACTTCATGTCAAAATATTGAAACAGGTGTATCGGAGTTTTTTATTCAAAGGCATCTAAATAGGGGTAAAAAAGGACGCTCTTTTACGTGGCGTCTTCAGTTTTTTAACATGGGGGGGTTTTTATGCCTCAAACGCACCACTCGAAATGTTAAAATGCCAAAATGAGGCCTTTAATAAATTTTTTTGCAAAAAGTCATTAGGACCTTTTTTATGCGCCTTTCAACTCTGAATCGAATAAGCAATTCAAAATAAAGATATGTTTAAAAAGAACAAAGTTATGGTCATTTGAATTTTTTTGGGTTTTCGGTGCATTTCCATGGTAAACTGAAGAAAAAAATTTTTGGAAAAAATGTTTTTGAGGTCTTTTTAGGATGCCTCATAAGCCTTTAGAAAGAAAAGAAAATCAAAAAATAATTTTGTTCCCGACATGCCTTACATAGAGCCCTGGTCGAATCTCTCAGATTGGCTCTCTTAATGATACCTTTCTTTGGACAGCGTCGATTGTCTCACAAAGGAGAGGTCGATCCTGAACACGTTCCCTCATACTTTAGTGGGAGACAGAGAGAGAAAGAGAGAGAGAGAGAGAGAGAGAGAGAGAGAGAGAGACGGAGAGAGAGAGAGAGAGACGGAGAGAGAGAGAGAGAGATGGAGGGAATGCGAGAGAACGAGAAAGAAGGAGAGAGAGAGATAGAGGGAATGCGAGAGAACGAGAAAGAAGGAGAGAGGGAGAAAGTGAAAGAGAGACCGGTGGAGCGAGAAATAGAGGGCGGGAGGGAGAAAGAGATAGAGAGAGGACAAGAGAGAGAGGTGAAAGAAGGTGCAGGTGCTGTTAGCTGACAATGAGAAAAAAATCGTTGGTCTAACGACATACCGTAGCTTCAGCCTTGAAACGGTGACGCAGAGTAGATGTAGTCGACGCTGCACTTTCTTTCGCCTCTCTCTCTCTCTCTCTCTCTCTCTCTCTCTCTCTCTCTGTTTCCCACTAAAATAGGAAACAGAGAGTGTTCAGAATCGACGTTTCCTTTGTGAGCAATCGACGCTGTCCAAAGAAAGGTATCATCAGGTCTGTTTGTACCGTCTGTAGAGTATTGGTAATTCTTTGACCGGCAAACTCGAGGTCTCGGTTCGATACCCTTTTGAGAACAGATTTTTGCAAGCACGAAATTTTTTTTCCTTTTTTTTCGTCGTTTATATATAAACAAAATGAGAAACTCAAATGAAATAAAACAAGAAACTCAAAAAAGGTAAGAAGTGCTCTGAAAATTTCACTTTATTTTGCACTTTGTAGCCCAGGAGTTGAAGCCAGCCCGTTTGGAACCCAAACACGGCCAAATTAAATGCAATATTATGCGATCTTAGCCATTTCAGCATATTTTTGAAAACGGTCTTCACAGTCGTAATCTCCATGGTCGAAATAGGTAGACTCCTACGCGAAATGGCACGAAAATGCGTATTCAGCGCGCTTTTCCAGTTTGTATTATTTATATTAATACTATTAATACTATTAATACCGGACCCAACAATGTTGAGCGGGACTGTAGTACATGCTCTTAGACTATCAGTGCACAACATCTTAATTCAAATATAAAGCTCTTTATCACTTTCGCTCTCTCTCTCTCTCTATCTCTCTCTCTCTCTCTCTGTCTTTCTCTCTACTTTCGCTCTCTCTCTCTCTCTCTCATTCTCCCTCGCCCTTTCTCATCCCCGCCTTACCATACCCTCTCAAAGTCCGTCCCTCTGTCTTTCTCTCTACTTTCTCTCTCTCTCTCTCTCCCTTTCTCATCCCTCTCTCTGTCATTCTCTCTCTGTCTATAGATTTCTTTATTGTCCCATATATGCATGGTTGTCTCTGTATCTCTGGGACGTCCGATCCCGAGAGGCGCATAAGTTTGTGACATTGCAAAGCTGTTAGGGAATATGGGAGATGCAGGGAGCGAAATGGGGTTGTGGGAAGGAGTCAAAGGGAGTACCCAGCAATGTCCTCTCTTCAAGTCTCTCTCTTCCCTCTCTCTCTCTCTTCCCCCTCTCTCTTCCCTCTCTCTCTCACTTCTCTTCTCTCTCTCTCCTTAACTGTCTCCTTGTCCCTCTTTTCCTTCTGACTTCCCTCTCATTGAAACGTGTCCGATACTCTTCTCGCCTCTAGAAAAGAATGGTCATTCCTACTCCATCGTCTTACGTGTTATTGCTATTCCTTACTCCCTCCCTCTCCCCCTCTCTCTCCCTCCCTCTCTCTCACTCCATCTCTACTTCTCTTCCGTTTCTTTCTACTCTATCCCGTTCTTTCAGTATATATACATATGTATGTACATGTTCATATTCCTATAAAGGCAAGACATATAGATTATGGCATCGGATGTCTTATTGCAAAGTCTCCTGTTTCTTTATTTCTATGATATCCCTTGCTCTCTCTCTCTCTTTCTCTTCATCGTTCTCCCTCCAACTATTCCAATACCGCTGTCATTCTAGTAAGAGATAATAGCCGAATTCCTGTGTCGCTGTTTCTGAGTTGTAGGAACCGAGGTTGATGGGAGGAAACGTAAAAGAGGGGAAGCCGTCTTCTCATAGGCTATAGTTTCTAATCGCCCTCTCCAAACCTATCGAGTCCACTTTTTCTCTATCTTCTCTCTCTCTACCATTTTCTTTCTCTCACTATATGTATATATTTTCACTCTCTCATCTCTATTCCTCTCATCTCGCCGCAGCGCAGGAAAATCATCTGAAGCAATTAGTATTAATATTTTGTTATGTATGAGCTGACTGAGAAGATGCATTGTCTAGGTAGAAAGAATGAGCTGATGTGACATTCATAGCTTATCGCGCACGACAAAGCGAAAATGGAGATGGATGAGGATTTGGCAGAGGCCACAGGACAAAAAAGAATAAAAGAGAGATTGGGGTAGAGAAAGTGATAGAGAACAAAGAAAGAGATTGAGTGAGAACGAGAGAGGAATCAAAGGGACAGTGCTAGAAGTCACGACGAATGCTTTGAAAATCCAGGATTGGAGCAATCCATCGTTTTCTCTTCACTCATATGATCTGTAAGACAGCCATGATTATCTCGATATCCTACTATTCCAATATCTCTATTTTATTCTCATTTTTATTCCTCGTTCTTGTTTCCTACCGCATACTATTTTCAACAAGCTGATAACTTTCTCCCTTCTCGATTCTTGCTCTTGCGTTTGTTGTAGCCCTATCTCGGTCTCTTTCTCTGATTCTCTGCCTTTGCCACTCTCTCTCTCTCCTTCTCTCACTCTTTGTCCCTCTGGGACGCTCATTCTCGCGCTGTTTCAATTCTTCGCTTCGTCCTCTGGATGTCATATGTATAAGCAGCTAATCAAACTCTGCGGGAGATGCCAGCCTTCTCCCGTTTCTTCATCCTTTTTCTAAAGTTCACCCAAGAATCCTCGTTTCCTTGGAAGATAAAGATGGTAGTAGAAGATGGAAGTCCTTCTTCCTTAGGAAAGGCTCAATGCACACGTAGATGATGACGACAGTCAATAGTCTCCTTATTGAAACGGCGACGGGGCTAAGTCAATTTCCCCTCTGAGCCATGAAATATACCCCCAGTGGGGGAACCAAGATGGGGCAGATGAGTCATTGGGCAAGGGACCCCCGAGGCCACCCTCTCCAATTTCCAGACGCTTAGTGGACGATGCCAGAAAAGGTGAAGAAATAGAAGGAGAGTGACATGGAGACTGAGAGAAAAAGAGAGAGAGAGAGAGAGAAAGAGAGAGAGAGAGAGAGATGAGCGATAGAGAGGGCATCATCTCTTCTAGTGCAGTCCCACCTCTTCCTGCACCTCTATTCGCGCCTTCCTTCAATTCATCCCATGCATCCATGCTACGTAAGGTCTCTATTTCTTTATTTCTGTGCAGCATTATTCTCTCTTCGTCTCTCTCGCCGTCTTCCTCTCTCTCATCCCACTCGCATTCTCTTTCAATCTCGCTTTTTCTCTCTCATTTTCCATGCCTCTGGTCGTCTCGATATCTCTCGACGTCGAAAGTATATACGTACTAGATTATCACAATTTGAGCTTCTATTCGATCTGCTGAAGATGCGGCCTCCATTCTATTCCATCGTACTCAGTCCAGCGCAAGCATCAAAGGTTTAATTGCGAAAGAGTTAGTTCAAACTTTATTCTATTGATATCTTAAATTGTCCAGCTCAAACAATCCTTTCGAGGAGAATACTGCAAATTAGCATTGATGGGGTTCTGAATTAAAGAGAAGAGCCAGATGAAGAAGAATGGTACGTGAAGTGTTCGTCTTCATCTTCTGCCTTCTGCCTCTGGATGCCGCAACCTTCTTCATCTTCGGAAACGGAGGCTCGGGTGACAGCTGCTATCGGTACGAGCTGGACGAGTGCTTCCGCACTGCTTTCGTTGTCAGAATACTCTTTCTTTCCTGACTTTATCGCAATATTTTCATTTTTATCCTTATTTGTGCTCGTCAATATCGCTTACATTGTTGAAGAGAATGATGACAAATTCGGATAGGCGTGTCCGCAACATTCCACTTCTTCACAATCTCAACGTCAGCGCTTTGGACAGAGGAAGAGTAAGGGTTTCCTATTCTGTTTCTCTCTCTCTCACTCTCTCACTCTCTCTCCCGTTTAGTTGGGTGTTCAACACGTTATAATGTGCCACGACGTGCGCAGCTTCTCTTCCTGTTTCTCGTTCCCTGGCTGCACAGACCAGAGTGCTGCCCAAGTCAGTCCTCGCCCTGCTTCTTCCCTCCTTTCCTCTTCTCCTCTCAGGTGGCTGCCAACCAGTACCACATGGTCTTCGGAAAGATGCTCCCTGTCCAAACTTTCCTTGCCTTTCGAGGATACGGCAAGCAGGTTTGAGATCCACAAAGAGGATTCACTAAAGTGGACGTGTTTAGATGTGCGAGCATTCGTGTTCCCGAGAGGCACTCTTTGCATGTCGGAGAGAGTTAAGATCAGCCGAGGAGAAAGAAGAACAGAATGATGCGAGATCTCTGCTGCAAGACGCAGTGGCCATTGCTGAGGGCATTGGACGCACTGAGGATGCCGTCACTCTCTGCGACAAATTCAGGAGGACACTCATGCAGGTAAGAGGTGAGAGAGAGTGAGGGGAAAGGGAAAGAGAGAGAGTGAGGGGAGAGGGAAAAGAGCGAGAGTAAGGAGAGAAGGAAAGAGATCAAGAGAGAGAGAGAGAGAGAGTGAGGGAGAGAGACGAGAGAGAGAGAGAGAGACGAGAGAGAGAGAGAGAGAGAGAGAGAGAGAGAGAGAGAGGAGAGCGAGAGTAAGTGGAGAGGGGGGAAGATCGAGAGAGAGAGCGAGAGTTAGGAGAGAGGGAAAGGAGATCTATAGGGAGAGGAAAGCGAGAGTGAGGAGAGAGGGGAAAAGAGCGGGAGTAAGGAGAGAGGGGAAAGAGCGAGAGTGAGGAGAGAGGGAAAGAGATCGAGTGAGAGAGACACAGAGAGAGAGAGAGAGAGGAGAGCGAGAGTAGGTGGAGAGGGGGGAAGATCGAGAGAGAGAGAGCGAGAGTTAGGAGAGAGGGAAAGGAGATCTATAGGGAGAGGAAAGCGAGAGGGAGGAGAGGGGGGGAAAGAGCGAGAGTAAGGAGAGGAGGAAAGAGATCGAGAAAGATAGAAACGAGAATTACATACTTATTTTTGTAGATGAGATATATTTACAATTTAAATAAAGCAAAAAAGATTTATGTTTTATAATAAAACAAGATCTTTTTAGCTGATTCGCGCGCGGAGTGAATACTGTGGAGAAGCAGCTAAATGTACATGCATGGAAGACGAGCTGCAAAGGGTTTGTCATCACCTTGTATTTATCCATTTAAACTATAAAAATGATGTATTTACAGGGCATTTCCTTCTGCAATGCTGGCTGCGAACATCTTATGCAGGAAAGCGAAGATGAACTGCTTAATCTCTGCCTGTTGCGCTCTCCTGCTGTTTTATTTCTAATTTCTATCACCTTCTCACTTTTCCTCGCTGCCAACTGATCAATTCCATTATACAGTAATTATCGGTGCTTTATTTGCCAATTATAGGAACTGTTAGCTTCAACAACGAAACTATTAGAAATCATGCGAACATATTATCATTGATATTTTTGATTCAAAGAAGATGCTCAATTTTCCTCTTTTTAAGAGAGTCCTTCACTTATCGCTAGCAGTTATGATCTCACATTCGGAACTTTCACCCAATTAAAGCTGTCAAACTTTCTAAATATTGTAAGGTTACGTGTTATCATTGTCAGTTATGTAAAATATATGAATCTATGTATTTTGGATGAATTCAAGAGCTGCAGCCATGGCTACGCTGAAAGATGGAATGGATAATGCAGATCCAAGATGGAGAAGTGTATTCACAACCCATCTCCACGAGGACGAAGCTGAGTGTCGCTGGCCAAGAGCAAGAATGGAGAGTTCACGAGCAGAATCCAAGCTCATGCTCTGCCGTGTCGACGTTCTTCTTCCACAGAGGGGTGCAGTCGGAGCAGTTAAAGTCGCTGCTCGAACTCGATTCAACAGGGCCGGGGTCAATCCATTTCGAAGCTCGACTTCAAACCTGCGTCATAATAAATGTGTTTTTTTTTGTTGGTTCATGGTATTTCGAAACAGCTTACATTAGAACAGCATGGATAGAACGCTGGCTACCGTATTTCTTCATAGCAGCGTTGGCGCTTCAAATTTATAATCTCGTTTGACTAGAAGGGTATTTAAGGGGGGGGGGTCTTTCGATTCCCCAACCTATGCCAAATGTCTAATAACAGCTTTTTTGTATGTTGAGTCTCCACCCAATCCAATGAAGTTGGGTGCGTGGAGCCAGGGCGATTATATCAGAGGGGTGCATCTTTTCTGAAATACCTGCCAAATTGGGCGATTCTAATAGAAATTAAAAAAAAAGGACTGTTCTACGAAAAGTATCGAATTAATTAGCTGAACACCAAATTATACATAATGAATAAATTACTCCATACTTCCATTGTTAACACCCTCAACTTAAACATATTAGCAATTTACATTCTGTTGTATCGCTATATTTGTTTGACCATTCGGGCAGAAAAGTCGGAATTTCAAAGAAAATATTAGCTATAGCGTGCTACTAATTATATGTTAAATATTCAACTCTTTTATTAAGATGGCGGACACAAAGCAGAATCCGGCATATCAAGTTGGCCAGCTACTTGAGAAGATGAATTCGACTGACAAAGATTTTCGATTCATGGCGACCAGTGATTTGATCTCCGAGTTTAATAAGAATAATATCAAATTGGACGAGGATTCCGAACGTAAGGTACGAAATATTTTGAGAGTTTTTCTTTGTTTGCTGGGTTAGATTTGCTGGGATTCAGCAGATGAATCGTCGTTGAAGTTCTCAAATGAATGGATCAAAATAAGAGGCTTGTTCTTTGAAGGTAGTACGAATGATGATCAAGCTGCTCCAAGATAAGAATGGAGAAGTGCAGAATCTGGCAGTGAAATGCCTGGGGACACTGGCAAGCCGAGTCCGCGATGGAAGTGTGAGTTTGGTGGACTCGTCATGATGACTATTCCGTTCTTCCACTTGCAGTGCGACAGCATCGTCGATGCTCTGTGTGAGAATCTGATGTCGAAGAAGGAAGAGTGTCGGGATGTCTCCTCCATTGCTCTCCGGGCATTCGTTGTCGAATTGACTCCCGGCGCACAAGGCAACGGAATCAAAGTAGCCAACCGATTGGTGCCCAAGCTCCATTCCATACTCAGTTCGTTCATCTCTTTAGAATGCGTTGCCATTTAAGTATCAAGATCAATCTTTTTTTTAGAGGAAACTACTCTGGATGTGGCTGGGAAGTTGGAAGTCTTCGACATCATTGGAGAGATTCTCTTGCGAAACGGTTCAGCGCTGGCATCTTTCCATGAAGCGGTAACAACTGTCCTTCTCTAGCATTGCCTATTCTCCCCTCTGCAGACTGAGGCCGTTCTTCTGCTGCATCTGTCGACTGAACGTCCTCCAGTAAAGAAACGAGCCTCTGCCGCCCTCTGCCATCTCGCTGCCGTCGCTTCTCCTTCTCTTTATAATGACATTGTTTCCAACATTCTCACTCAGTTAGTCCTCGGTTATTCCCTACTTCAATTATTCTTTCTTACCTAACCGTGGGTTTCCGCTGTTAGTGTTATACCTTCATCTTTTCAGCATTCTGTTTTATGCTAGAATGATTAATTTCTGGGGTACAAACATCTCTATTGAATTGATTTCAGGCTGCGTTCGCCGAAACCAGGCGATGTGAAGATGCTGGTGACTACTCTGACTGGTCTGGTCAAGTCTCGCAGTGCTCTCTTCGCGAACTTCATTACTGATGTTATTATACTTCCTACTTTGATAGTTTTGTAATCTTTTATTCTTTTTCATTGCGCAGTTGATTTGTATCTTTAACACGTGCATTTAGGTGGTTCCCGTGCTTCTTGAATGCGTTGACAAAGACGAAGATGAGTTGAAAGAAGCGTCGATTCAGGCGAGTTGTCGAGAACGGGAGAAAGAGAGGAAGAATGCATTGTTCCTTTAGTCTCTGGAGGCAATGCTAGTCCGTTGCCCTCGTGCGATGCTGAGTTTCTCCTCCGAAATGGAGAAGAAGCTTGCCTCTGCTCTGGCCCACGATCCGAATTATGCCTATGATGATGAGGAAGAAGAAGAGAATGGAATGGAGACCGAGGGAGTTGAAGAGGAAGACGAAGATGAGGAAGACGAGTTCGATGACGACGACGACCTCTCCTGGAAAGTTCGACGTGCTGCGGCCAAGACGATCGAAAGCATGGTCCACTGCTCTTTATTCTGCTTCTCGTTTATCAATATCTATTTTCTTTTGTTACAAATTTAATATAATTGAAGATCTGCGTGGGTCGAGACGATTTGGAGCATCTCTTCAAAGTGTTCGGCCCTCTGTTGATCTCTCGGTTCAAGGAGCGGGAGGAGAATGTAAGGGCCGATGTCTTCTCCGCCTATGCGGAGTTGCTGAAGCAGCTGCACGCGATCTTCCCCACAGTCGAGGTTCCCTTCCCCCCCCCCCTTTCCCCTGCTAATGAGTTGTATTCAGTCGATGAGTAGTGAAGAGGCCTCGGGAGTGGTGGGAGAAGCCCGTCGCCAGCTGCCGTCTCTGCTCCGTTCCGTGTGTCGTCTCCTCCGTAACCGTAAGAGTCGTCTCCGCCAGCTCTGTTTTTCTCTGCTCCTCCAACTCTGCCGTACTCTTCCCTCTTCTCTCTCTCCTGAGATGCCTGCCATCCTTGACTCTGTCTGTTCTTCCCTGACTGACCGAGTCTGCGTTGCTCAGATGCGCATTGACGTGTTCTCCTTTGTGAATGAGGTGAGCTTACTGCTTTATCCTTCCACTCATTCATTCCTCTGCAGGCCATCCAGTCCCATCCGCCCTCTCTCTTCGTCTCTCACACTCCTCAGCTTGTTTCTCTCATTTCCAAGGCTCTCGCTGATTCCTTCTACAAGGTTTGTCAGACGTTTCCAATGCGACGGTCATCAACATGTGGCCAGTTTCTAAATATTGTAGAAGTAGGCAAAATGTAGTAGTATCATATGGAATCGTTATTGATATCCATGTGGTTTGCCTGTGGCCCCTTGTTGTTACTTCTCTACTTAATTTGAAGGTGAGCGCAGAGGCACTAGGAGTGGCTGCGGGTTTCCTGGAAGTTCTGAATGCAAATGGCGACTCAACTGCTGTGCAACACCATGTCCGTCAGATTGGAGAGGCGACGTTGGCGAAGCTGCGAGGAGATGTTGACCAGGTGGGATTCCATTCTTTCTTCTCGAGATTACGAGATTGAGAGGATTTGCAGGAAGTGAAAGAGAAAGCTCTTGACGTGGTGGGAATTCTGATCAATCTGTTCGGTGCTGACCCCGAGTGCATGGCTGTTCTGGTGGAAAGACTGAAGAATGAAGCAACTCGGCACGCTGCAGTCCGAGTTCGTCTTCCCATTCATTGAGAATCCACTCTTCATCTGCTCAGGCACTCGTCACAATCGCAGAGGGAAACAACTCCGCGTGTCTTCTCCAAGTCCTCCCCACTCTCATTCCTTTCTTCTCCGATATCCTACGCAAGAATGGACGGGCGGTCAAGGTTGGGGAAGACGAGTTTGATTCCTTTCCATTCTCCCTGTTCAGATGAGTACTCTGAGTGTTCTTCTCTTCTTAATGACCAAGCACCCCAATGAGTTGGCAACTTCTGATGTCGAGTCTTCTCTTCTGCCCTCTCTCCCTCCTCTTCTCTCAGAAAGTGATCTCCAACAGAGTCAACTCGCTCTTCGTGTCCTTTCTGGTTAGCTTGAGTCCTTCTCTCTACCACTGGACGGTGTATGCTTCAGCGGCAGCGGAGTCTCCTGCCCTGGCCGCCCGACTGTCTTCTTGTCTGCCATCTCTCATGGTTGCCATTGTCTCTCTGCTCAAGTCCCCTCTCCTCCAGGGTGCCACTCTCGGTGCTTTCATTGAACTTGTCGGCGCTTTGGCCAAGGCCACAATTGCTGGAAAGCCGACATTCGAGGTCTTTTTTCCATTCGATGATAGTGAAGGGAGTGATGAATGATTTGAAGGAGGAAAGAAGTAACGAGAAGAGAGTTGGTTGAGGAGCTGCTTGACCAATTGTCTGCTCCTATCTTCGACGTGCCGTCGTTGCCCCGCCAGTGCTTCCACTCCATTTCGGCCTCCACTGCAGCGGTCGCCGCAGCCAGCGATCTCACCAGTGTATGGCATCATCATTGAAGGATACCCAGTCACGGAAAAGTATTGCAGGCTCGTAAATTGGCGACGAAGTTGGCGGAGCAACTGGGAAGTTGCAGCTCATTGGATGCCATCTGCCTGTTCTCTCTCCTCACTCTCGGAGAACTCGGCAAGAGATGCCCAGCCGTCTTCTCCGACTCCACCGCCAAGTCAGCTTTCACTCTCCACATTCTCTCTCCCTTTCTCTCTCTCTCTCTCTCTCTCTCTCTCTCTCTTTCTTTCTCTCTCTCTCTATGGCTTTCTTTGTTTAGGCCAGAAGATATAATCACGACAGCATTCAAATCGTCGAATGAGGATATCAAGGCGGCGGCTGCGAATGCCCTTGGCTGCCTCGCCGTCGGCAATCTTCCCGTCTATCTTCCATTCATCCTCAGTGAGATCTCTTCTCAGCCCAAGCGCCAGTATCTCCTGCTCCATGCTCTCAAAGAGGTTTCTCTGCAAAGACACTTCTATCTCCTGTTGTAATTGACCCTTGCAGGTGTTGGCTTCGGAGACTTCATCCAGTCACTCGGAAGTCTCCGCTGCCTTCCGTTCTCAGCTGGAGAAGGTCTGGCAGGTGCTCATGAAGCATGCGAGTTGCAATGAGGAAGGCACCAGGGCGGTCGTCGCTGAGTGCCTCGGCAAGCTCGCCCACGCCGACCCTGCTCTCCTTCTGCCGAGGCTGCGGGTACTCTTCCTCTCATATCTCTCTCCTCACTTCGTCTATGCCACTATCTATCATTCAGGATCTGGTTGCCCATGAGTCGGTGAACGTTCGAGCTGCAGTAGTAACTTCAGTGAAGTTCATGATTTCGGATGAGAAGAGACCGATGGACGAGATTCTGCAGCCGGTAGTCTCCCTGTCTTTGTTGTTGTATCGGAGTGCTCCCTCCTTCCCCTTACCCTCTTTCCTTATCAGATGATGGGTGATTTCCTCTCCACAATCAACGACAATGATCTGGATGTCCGCCGCGTTGCTCTGGTGGTTCTCAACTCTGCCGCCCACAACAAGGCTGAGTTGGTCAGTTCGTCTTTTCTCCGTCACACGTTTTACTATTTCTATTTTGCAAGGATTGAAAGCATTCGATATTGAAGACATGTCGATGCTTTGATATGTAATTGTACCTGATTTCAGATTAGGAGCAGACTTCCTCAGTTGCTCCCCGTGGTGTACAGTGAAACGAATGTTAGAAAGGAGCTGATACGAGAAGTGGAAATGGGGCCATTCAAACATACGGTAGATGGTGGACTCGATCTTCGCAAGAGTGCATTCGAATGGTTGGTCTTATTCCTCTTTTTTTTTAAATTGGCAGCTCGCTCACTCCTTTTTTTCTCTATCTCTCTGCACTCCTCTCTTTCTCACTCTCTCTCTTTTCATCTTTCAGTATGTACACTCTCCTTGACACATGCCTGGATCGCTTGGACATCTTTGAGTTCCTGGCCTGTGTGGAGAATGGTCTCAAGGTACTTCTATTCATTATTTCACTTTCTTGTTTTGTACCACCAACTATTCGTTTCTGATACTTAATTTGTGAATTGAACAGGACCAGCACGACATCAAACTGCTCTCTTACCTGACTCTGAACAAGCTCGCCGTTCTCTGCCCCACTCAGCTCATGCAGAGAATGGACAAGATCTGCGAGCCTCTCAAGGTATTGCTATTCTCAGAGAGAGAGAGAAGTAGAGAAAGAGGGCGATTGTTGCAGGCGCAACTCAATGCAAAGCCACGCTCCAATGCAGTGAAGCAAGAGCAGGACAAGGCCGATGAACTGAAAAGGGCCGTTCTCCGCACTCTCCTCGCACTTCAGGTCCTTTTTTTCTCTTTTTCTCTACTCTCTCGCTCTTTTTCTCTCTCTCTTCTCCCTCTCCCCCCACTTCTCTCTCTCTCTCTCTCTCTCTCTCTCTCTCCTAGAAAATGCCGGAAGCGGAGCGGCAGCAGCAGGTGGTTGAGTTGTCTCAATTAGTGCGCCACTCAACTGAGCTGCGTGCCTTGCTTGAATGCATTGAGAAGGATGCGCAGCGTAGCTTCACCGGAGCTCTTCAGTCCTGAGTCACTTTTATGGCTGTTGGCAACGAATGCTTGATGATTGCAGTATTTATTACAACTTGTCTTTTTTGCTCAAGGATGTTATCTTCATCCGTCTTCAATATTGTAAGAGTTCTGCGATTAAAACCTGAGATTTTTATTTAGTTGAGATGGCCGGTTCTGAGTCTCCTCTCTCTCTCCCTCTCTCTCCTCTTCTCTCTGTCTCCTAAAATTGCGTGAGAGCTATATAGTGAATGTTCTTCTTTCCTCCTGAGACTCAGAAATGTATTTCGTTCTCATTCGTCTTCTCCGATTTCTCACGTGTTCTCTATTCATTCTCCTGTAACGTATTCATCTTTGTTTGTTGTATTTACTTGCCATCTGGCTTCGGTAATATGTATGCTGCGCTCTGGTTTTACTCTTCTTACGGAGTATCTCTCTTCCTGTTAATTGTACGGTTCTTTGTTTATCACGAGAAATCTGACCTGAGATGAGGCATAAACTGTTTGACTGCGAATTTAATCTAATTTAAGAAGAGGAGGAACGATTCGAATTCGGAGTGCAATTGCACTGCTACCTGCTGAAGATGCGCATGCTACTTCTATCCGGTTTCGTGACCTCTTCCCACTTTGGTTCTCTCCTTTGTCTCTGCCATTCGTTGTAACGTGTGAAGGGGAGGGTTGTGACTGTCGATTGGACTTTGGCGCGTGCGGGAAGGGGAGCGGGCTTCTCTCCTTCATTCATGGATTACTCTACGCTGGTCAGGAAGGGGAGGTTGGTTCTTTATTATCTTTTAACAAGCATGTTTCTCCGCATTCTTTCTCCTATTGCGCTTTTTTGTTACATCCAGCCGTAGGAAGAAAAGTTAAAGCTTTCAATGTAGAATCTGGAAGAGGGGTGGAGGAAGTAGGGAGCGAGTGCAGAGGGGGTGATGGGTGTGTGGAATGAGTGTTATCGTTGACCCCTTTGCCGCCTGACAGTATTTATGAAGATTTTGCTGTGTAATATTAATTATGTTGCTTACCCGCTAATTTGGTGGCAATTGTGTAATGAAAGTTGATGGTCGCTCGGTTGCTTCCTGCTTCTCTCTGATCTCCCTTTTTGAAGAATGGAGGAGGTCCTGCTCAGGGTTCTTGGCATCTCGTTATGCTCGGCCATTCTTCCGATTCTTCTCTTCTCTCTGGCTGCCCCAGTCCTCATCTTCTTCTTCCCCCAGATCATGCAACATCTCTTCTTTCTCAACTTCAGTCAGTTTCCCCTGACTAACCAAGATATAGAAAGTGTGTTCAGGACGAATGCCTCTGACAGACTACGAGAATGTCACATCGAATGGGGTGAATGCAGCTGGCCGAGTCTTCTATTTGAACGGCGACGAGGGTCGAATTGGCTCGTGGTCGGTCATCTCTTTCTTCTCTTTTTTTTAACAATTTAATACGATCTTTTTTCACGAACGTTTTATCTAAATTATATTTCTCCATATGATATGTAACTACTATTTGGATTAGTGAATTTATTTACTTTACATCCCGGTTTGTCGTGCACTATAGGTTCGTATTTCTGATTCTCTATGTCTCCCCTGCTACTGCTATCCTGCTCTTGAAGTAGTTGATAGTAAGAATGTCAAACACGAGATGTGTGCAGGCATATGGCCCCACAGTCGCAGACGGAAGAGGCAGCTGGGTGGTCGGAAGAAGAGTGGGAAGCCTCCTTGGCAAACCCCCTCCACCCCGTCATTCTCTACGCCCACGGCAACTCCTTCGACCGCACCATCAACCACCGCTGCGAGTTGTATAATGTCCTCACCCGGGCCGGCTTCCATGTCATCGCCTTCGACTACCGAGGTTTTTTTTACATGTTCTTTTTTTGCCTTTTTTTTGGCTGTTGTCTCATATTGCATGAGCGGCTCTCGTTATTCGGTTATTCCTGATGTTCTCGATGACCTTTTCCTAATCCATCCATTTGCAGGTTACGGTGACTCGGACGGAAGTCCTACGGAAGAAGGAATAGTCAACGACACCCGAGTGGTGTACGAGTATCTGCAGAAACACACGGGGAAGAATGCAGTGATAGTCTGGGGCCACTCCATGGGCACCGGGTATCTTTCTTTGCTATTCCTTCAGGTTGAATCCCTTCCAAATAGAATATTTTGAGAGTGAGTACGCGAATGGTGAAGGAGCTGTCCTCGGTTGCCTCTGCCCCGGCCGGCCTCGTTCTCGAGTCTCCCTTCAACAATCTCAGAGACGCTGTCATGCACCATCCATTCAGCCTCGTCCGTTTTATTATTATTTTTTTTTTAATTTTTGAACTGGGAGAAAAGTAAAAAAAATTTGAGAAAATATTTTACGCATCTTTAAATGATTTCTGATTATTTATGTGTATTTTGCATCGAGAAAAGGTGATTTTCTGCCCCAATAAATCAAGATGGTTGTGTCAGGATCAGTCTCTCTCTAACACACACACTCCTTCGCATGGGAGAAAGAGTACTATCACACCATTAATCGTGTCATCTTGTTTTCACCGCTCCACCCTTGATTTCATAAGAATTTTCCTCACAAAGCCGTTATAGCCATACCCCACGCTGTTTTTAACTGTCAGCAGGACCTTAGCAATGACTTCTATGCGTTGCTTTCTCACCCTGCTTTTTAAAATAAATATTCGTTTGTCAGCTCTCTTTACACTTCCCACATGCCTCATTCTACTTATCAGCTTTAAATAATGTTTGTTTTGTTTAGTGTGCAATGATTGTGTGGAATGTTGGAATGTTGCAGCCAATTCGTTGGCTGCCGTCTTCTCTGGTGGACAAACTCCTTCTAAATCCTCTGCGAGGAGTCGGTCTTCTCATGGAATCCGACCAGCGAATCACCCAGTCAGAATCCCTTTCCTTTTTCATTTCTGATGAACATGAGACAGCGCATTCTTGACAGCATCACGTGTCCGATCCTCATTCTCCACGCTGCTGATGACCACGTCATCCCCGTCAAGCTCGGCCGACGCCTTCATGTTAGTCATTCGCGTCTCTCTCTCCTTTCCTCTCTCTCTCTCTCTCTCTCTCTCTCTCTCTTTCTCAATCACACTCTAACTACCGCCCGCCTACCAATATCCTCTCTCCCTCTCCTTGCAGGCTGCAGCGAAGAATGCGCAGCGCAATGTCGAGTATGTGGAGTTCGAGTCTTCTCGTGGATTTGCCCACAAGTTGATTTACACGGCAGAGGAGCTGCCCGAACTCGTCGTGTTAGTTCTTAATTTTGGATGGCTGAGTAATTCAAGTAGGAAGCTGTTTAACTGAACCTTTTAGTTTGCTTCCTTGTTTACTTTTGCTGTTTCGTTTAGTCTTGTACTTTCAGGAATTTTGTGACGAGGTGTCAGAAGAAAGCGTAGAAGAAGGAGAGAAAGAAGGGAAGACCCGTTCTTATCACATCACATTCCAGGCCCTTCCCCTCTCACTGACTAATCTTCCAGACTTCCATCCCCCATACTCGAGATTCTTCCCTATCCTCGCTAGACTAACAATCGAATTGCACGGGTACACTTTTCGAGTAAAGAAGAGAGTGCTTTGCTTTCTATATGGTCCCTTGTCATAAATTCTAGTCATATCCTCTTCTTGATTCCTTCACTTTGAGTAATTTCGTGCCTCGATATTCACCTCCTCCCTCATCTTCTGATGAGGGATTCAATTACTTGTATTTGCGTTCATTCACCAGTCGGTGAAACTGGCGCCATATTAGAGATTGTGAATTTGAATGTTTAGGACAAAGCAATTGTGTATTATTGAAATACAATAGAGACACCTCGAAGCGCTTGAGAATGAAAGTCAGAGCATTGGAAATGGACTGATCTGAAAGGCCTTCTTGCACTGTTCAAAATGGTACCGTACCGAGAGTGGCATTGCATGAAATATGGTGAAGAAATGGAAGATGGACTGGTGGAAAAGGCTAATAGACTCAAGTGATCTCTATTTGAACAGATTCGTCGTTGTCGTCATTCTTGACGGTCAAGACAATAAGCGGGGGCTGGATGTATCCCGGGTGCTGCTCGGTCTGACTGGCTGCTCTAGAAGAGAAAGGATGACAAGAGAAGAGCAAGGAGGAACTAGCCTCAGGGCGTGAAGGATAAGACCGGCCTGGATCGTCCACGTTGCAGGAAGGGCGAACTCACACGCAATGAACATTAGATTCTCATTTGTTACTGTAGAAGGCCAACCTCCCGCCCAGAAACGGACTGGCCAGATTATTGCTCTGTAGAAAGCGAGAGAGAGAGGGTTAGATGAAGAGAAAAAGAGAGACAGAGAGATAAGTATAGATGAAGAGAGAAGGAGAGAGAGAGAAGGGTAGATGAGGTGAAAAAGAGAATTTGGTAGTGAGAAGGAGTCGAGGGAGTGGAACCTGATTAGAAGGAAGAACATCTGGAGTAGTACGCAGGGTAGGGTGAAGCTCACTTTGCGTGTCCACATTGCTGCACCCAACCCAAGGACTCCGGTGAAGATCTCCCCGAACATCCGTGCAATCTAACAATGGACATTCCTTATTTAATGAAGCTGGTGTCCTGCTCATTTAAATAGTTTCCATCAGAGCTTTCAACTTTTGGTCTCCGTTGATTTGTTTTTCCAATGTCATCACTGTTAATCTTTGCTAAAATATGGAAAAAAGGGTGAAGGAACAAACCAGGTAAACAATGTCCATCCTCCCGAGTTCCTCGTAGAAGTTCCAGGTATTCTTGAAAAGGATGCCTTGTGACTCATCTTCCCTAAAAAAAATTCGGTCTCCTTTTTACAGTAGATTTCTGCCGAAATGCTAAAAAAAACTCACTATGGCGACAATAAAAATACTTCCGAAAGAAACCTGAGCATGTACGCCCAGTGGAAGATATCTGCCAGGCAGAGGAGGACGAAGGTCATTTTGAGAACGAGCAGAGCACGAGAAGGAGAACAGAACGGCAGACCACACCACGCAGCACAACACAGAGGCCACTCCTGAGAGAGAGAGAGAGAGAGAGAGAGAGAGAGAGAGAGACAGACAGAGACAGAGAGAAATAGTGAGAGAGAGAACGAGAGAATGGTAAAAGACAGAGAGACAGACAGAGACAGAGAGAAATAGTGAGAGAGAGAACGAGAGAATAATAAAAGACAGTGAGACAGGAAGAGGGAGTAAGAGAGATAGGAGAGACGGAGAGAGATAAAGAAACCGAGATATAGAGACAGAGAGAGAGACAGAAAGGAAGAATCGGGGAGAGAGAGAGAGTGGGAGAGCTAGAGACAAAAGAGAGAAAGAGAACGAGGCAGAGAATGAGCGAGAGGTGTAGAGAGTACGATAGTGAGAGAGATGAAGAGACAGAGATAGCTAGAGAGACCAACCAAAAGATAGTGTGTGTATGAGAGAGAGAGATAGTGAGAGAGAGAGAGAGAACGAGAGAATGATAAAAGACAGAGGGACAGGAAGAGGGAGTAAGAGAAATAGTGAAAGACGGAGAGAGATAAAGGAACCGAGATATATATAGAGAGAGAGAGACAGTAAGAAAGAATCGGGGAGAGAGAGCTAGAGACAAAGAGGGAAAGAGAACGAGCCAGAGAATGAGCGATAAAGAGACAGAGATAGCTAGAGAGACCAACCAAAAGAGAGTGAGAGAGAGAGAGAAGAATAGAAGGGAACCTACTCGCGAAGGCGAAATGGTACGGACGGAGTGTGCATTGCTAGCATCTCCGGCCATACAAGCTGCCGAGTCCGAGAAGATCAGCAGCTGATTCCCTCTCCGGAGCCCCCTTCCTTCTAGAATATTTATCTCTCTGTCAATGTGCATATTCTCATGAACTTGCATGAAAGACCAAAATCTGAAGTTTGTGATTTCAAAAAGACTAATTGATTCATCAATCATATAGTATCATTCTGACATCACAGGAATTATCCGATGACTCTTCTGAAATTATAGTGATACAGTTGCAGCAATGTTCTGTTTTCATCAATCAAATGGCATTATAAAAAAGCAAAATAGAAGTAAAGAAGTTTTAGTCGGAAGTGCCCAGCGAGGTCGGAGGAGGCGGAGGGGCTGACCGATTCAGATTCGAAGGGTGGATTGGCTGGGTGCTTCTTGCAGTTTATCCGTGAATCGATGATGGCTTCTTGCCTGGGGGCGGCAACTCTTTCAGGAAAGACCCGAGGAGACATCCTTCATCATGCACGCAGACGATGTCAGAAGGGGTTCTATCCCTCCTGGCTATCCACCCCCCCCCCTCCCCCCCCCTCCCGCACTCTCGTCGGCTTCTCCTTTTCATCCCTTCCTCACTCTTTATCCTCTCCAACTCATCTTGTCTGCGTCTCTTGAATTCCTGCTTCTCTCACTCAATCTCTTCAGGTAGTTGCCGAGACAACCATGTGCGTATCTCTCTCCTCTCTCTAATCTCTCTCTCTCTCTCTCTCTCTCTCTCTCTCTTTCTCTCTCTCTTGACTTGCACGCTTCTTTATTTCATTATCACGCGAATCCCCTACACTGCTGCCTCGTCCTTTCCTGCTTGTCTCTACTCCTGTTTAGAACGTGTCCGGAAACTCGAATCAATTCAATTTACGATAAAAGAAAAAAAAACACCCGTATTACCATAACGATGGAATAAAGCTTTTGTAATTGACTCAAGATGCGAAGTGGTTGATTTGAAGAGCAGCTCCGAGTGGAAACACTGGCATCCTACTTACGTAGATATCAGCCATTAATTAATTCTTTGCATGAAATTGATCTCATTTGCCACGATTCCTCAACTGAGATTCAACTTTGTCTGCATAACCGAATGTCAAAATGTATGCAATTGAAGGCATTGAAATGACTAGAATAAAGAAAGGAAAGTCATAAGCATACCTAGGCACTGCGGGTGGGAATGATAGACTTGAAGGGAAAGTGGCAGTGAGGGAAGGAGTCATAACATGTTCAGTTGAAGAAGACGAAGAGGGCAGTCGCTAACTCTCTACGCTTTCTCATCAATCAAGTACACGATCAATAATACAAAAACGAATCGATTTCTAGATTCAGCACTCGCACTGGTCTAGCGAAGGAAAATCTCTAGAATGAAAAGAAGTAAATGAGAATGGGCAATCTTCATACATATTTACACGATGAAGACGGTGATCACACCGATGTTGGACTTGCCAAGAAGGAAACGGAGAGTTGAAGGAGCGGGGACAGCGAGAGCATAACAGAATCAGTGTAAACAATCCAGACTCACTTTCTCAGAGAGGTGGAGCACGTGGTTGACTTCTTCATCGCACCACGAAAAGTACTCCTAATTTATTTACTGAAGTGATTGCACGATATTGGTCTTGGAAACACAATGAAGAATGGGAGAACTTTAGAACTTGGGGAGACAGAGAGAGAGAGAGAGAGAGAAAGAGAGAGTTAAGGAGATAATGGTGGTAGAAAGAGAATTAGAGATGATGGGAGTGAGAGAGAATGGAAAGAGAAAATGAGAGTGAGACAAAGAGGCACTAGAGTATACGTCTAGGAGAGTGCAGAGATTGCGGAGATCGGCGTGGTCCTCTTGCCTTCTTGGTCCTCCTTCCGATCTTATGCCATTGGGAGAAGCCGACTGCCCCTGGGTAGAAATACACTTCCATCACCCATTTACGGTGTGAATCACGCGAGATTATCTGAATAGCAAGCAGTTCACTCTAGGGAGAAGTTCATGACCAGGAATACATGAGAAAGACAAATATATTCTGTGCTCGCCTTTCTGGGTGATTTCGCGTATCTATCTCCGGGAAACTCAACGAAGAGAGTCCAGTAGCCTTTGCGCCGAACCTTAATATAATAATAAATTATTTTGAGATATTGTTTTTTATCCTTGATTGTCACCGTAGACAAAAACGCTTTCTTTCACAAAAAAAAATTGTTTGAAACAACATTGTTGGTTGCACGATTGTTTTATGAATTGTTTGAAACAACATTTGTTTCAAAAAAATTGTTTGGCATATCAAACAATTTGTTTTGCCGATTTGCACGCTATCCAGTCCGAGGCAATTGTTTGGATTGTTTCATGGAAATTGTTTGATATATCAAACAATCGCAGCGCAGCCGCGCTGGCACCGCCCCTTTCTACTTGAGCACCCACTTTTCATGGAATTTTAGCTCTTTTCTTATATTCTCCGAAAAGTTTCGAAGCTAATTACCAAACTTTTTCGATATCTAATTAGCTAACCCTCTTACACACCCTCTTGTGCATTCTCTCTCTCTCTCTCTCTCTCTCTCTCTCTCTCTACTAAACTAACAAATCTCAGAAACGACTGTTTCTGAGATTTGTGAGTTTGAGTGTTTCTTTTGCTGTGATCGCTATAAAGAGACGGAAAGGTCACTCTCTCTCTATGTCATTAGATTCTACACAGAAAGACGGTTCTAATGAGGTACAGAGAGATGCGGATAAATAACGTTGAGCGGTTTGGGATCCAACTTTTGCCACACGGCCAACTTCTGACATCACGAATTGGTTCGGGTCCGCGTAGGAGCAAAATCCTGAATTCTAATTCCAGATTCATCGACGACGACGCCTACACGACTCTACAAACCATGTTAGCCAGTTTTTCTACTTTTGCAGCTTTTGTTCTCTCATTTTACCTCCAATTTAAACTGTTTTATAGCGAAAACCGCAATAATAGCTGCAAAAGACGATTAAGTGGCTAGTTTGTGGGTCGTGTTTGAGAATCCTGATAGCACAGAGAGAGAGAGAGAGACGAAGAGAATGTAGGAAAGGGTGTGTCAGAGGGTTAGCTAATTAGATATCGAAAAAGATTGGTAATTAGCATCGAAACTTTTCTGAGAATATAAGAAAACAGCTAAAATTCCATGAAAAATGGGTGCGCAAGCAGAAAGGGGCGGAGCCAACGCGGCTGCGCTGTGATTGTTTGATATATCGAACAATCGCGCATCAAACAATGATTGTTTGCTATATGGAACAACATTGTTTTGGCGTAATATTGAAACAAATTGTTTGTATGAAATTGTTTGATATATCAAACAATGTTTTTTGTGTGTTCTTTTATGCATGTATATAAATAAATAAGTAAATAAAAAAAATATATATAGTACATATGTACGTATAAAAATCGTTAAAAAATAATTCCAAATTCTTACTTCAAATGTTTGTTCGAATGTTTCGCCAGCGCGAACAATGAAATCGGCAGTATTGTCCACACCGACCAATCGGAAGAAAGTCGCTTCTGTCACGTTGTGGTTCCTGCGGAAGGAACAGAAATGCAAAGTGGACCAAAGTTTATTTTCTTTCTTTTTCTTTTTAGAAAGGCCCCGTATTGTGGGCCATAAAAGCACAGCGCTCCCTTCGAACTTTTCTTCATTCAACAATCAAGTTTTTTTGCCTTCACTTAATTGATGCTTTGGTGTTCAATCGTTGAATTTGAGTAATTTTATACAGAAGAGCGGTAATATTAGGCAAACTATTATTGATTAATATTTTAAAGAAAATCTAAGCCGTGATAGTGTTTCGCAAAAGTATTCTGAACAAGTTGTTTTACTAGAGAAGAAAAAAAAATGCTTTCCGGTAGAAAAGGTAAGAAGTGCAGAAAGACAAACCTAATATAGAGAGTCAACTCATATCTCCTCCCTTTCATATGAGGATGGAAACGGTCACTCGAGGTCAATGAAGCCAAAGAGCAGAGAAGAAAGAAATGGAGGAGAAGCCTGGCCTCTCTGCTGCCCGGGGCTGCGCCTCCCTCTCTCACCTGCATCCTTTACAGCTGCATTTTTTTGTTTAGTTATTATAATTAATTACCTTATAATTAAAATTAATTTACTTGCAACTATTGAAAAAAAAGAGAATAAGAAGGACCGACTTTCCACTCTGAGTCGATTTTCATATGAGCAGAAAAGCATTCAGCTTCATATGGCGGAAGATCTAAATTTCAAGAGAAGAACTCAGAGAAATTCTCGCAGTATGAAATGACGCGCCGCTGAACAACGAAATAATTATTTTTAAAGTTAAATTTTGAGTGTTTGGTCAGTTGTCGGGAACGAAGGGCTTGATGCAAGTTACGGAAACGGAAAAAAGACCATGAACTGGCAAAGAAAGGGAGAGAGGGAGATAAAGAGAGAGCAAAAACGAGAGAAAAAAGAGAGAGAAAGAGTGAAAGAAAAAGCGAGAGAGAGAGAGGGAGAGAGAGAGTGAGAGAGGGAAGGAATCAGTTTTCAACTCACACTTTTCCGTTATATTTTGCTATAATCATTTTATTATTTGTTTATCTACATACACATGTACATATAAGATCATTTTGCATGCGATAACATGTGTATGTCTGGACGAGAATTACATACTTGGATATGCGATATATGTACATATGTACATATTTTAACAAAGCGTTTTCTGTGAAAAGCGTATCTTATACATGTACATAATATGTACAAATGAAAAAAAACCTTTAGGAATCCCCAAGATGGAAACTAAGCAAAAAATGTCGGAACGCTGATTAAAAATAGAGTTCGCCACAACAAGTTCGACTGAGCAATGGGAATTCTTTTGCGTGCATCATTTGTCCTCCGCCTTCCTCTGCTCCGCACCCGTTCAATGACGATCTCTTCCACCCTCTCTTTCTTCCTCTCTCCTATCTTCCATTCTTTCTTTTGCATCCAATGTTGTACATGCATACTTGAGCTAAACTGAGCACATAAAGACCCTGTTGAAATGGCATTCGAGAGGGGAAATGAAGAGAAGGACTTGTGGGTCAAATGAGAAGAGGGATGGAGTGGTTCAGAACGATTCTTGCTAACATTTTAAACAAGAGGAAATCGAGAGGGATATATCCTCTCTCTCTCTCTCTCTCTCTCTCTCTCTCTCTTTAGACATGCAGAGGGACACGCAAGGAAGGAACACGAGAAGATGTGGAATGGCACACTCAGTGAAAGCAACACAAGGAAGGGAAGAAATGCATCCAAGCAGAGACGACACTTTCAGGCAACACCAAATTGACAGAGAAGAGAGGAGCAGAGAATGTGAGAAAGAGAGATAGTGAGTGAGAGAGAGAGAGAGAGAGTACGGAGAGTGACGGAAAATTATGGGAAAATATTGTGATCCTTATGACCTTTTTACTTTTGCCTTGCCCATCTTACACCAAAGAAGGCATTTTTCAACCATGAATTGATGCAGAGCTAGAGTGGAACAATTATGAAGTGGAATCTAGACAGCGATTCGAGCAGGTCTTTTCATCATTCGCAAGTTGCACTTTCCAACATTCAAGATATTCTGTGGTGAAATTTCCAAAAATGAGTGTGCGGGAGTTGCAAGTGGCAGAGTAGAAAAGATATTTATGTACATACCTATATTACAAATGGACGAAAATGGTGAAAAATGAGAGCGAGAATTAGAGAGTGAGAGAGAGAGAGAGGGCGCAGGTGAAATTAAACTCGTAGAGACCGAGGATGACGATTATGCTGTGGAAATAAAGCCCAAAAAGATGCATTTTTCATGATGAATGAAAAGATCTGGAAGAAGAAAGAAAATAAAGAAGAAGCACTGCGAATACTGGGCGGATCGAAAGTAGCTTACTCGCGCCTTTTGAGGCCGCCGCAGAGAAACTTCTTTCTTTCGCTACACTATTTCTATTTATCTCTGATACTCCCTCTCTCTCTCTCCCATTCTCGCTTTAGTGCTCTCACTCTCCCTTCTCTCTCTCTCTTTCTCTCTCTCTCTCCCTCTCTAAAATGTCCTCTCTCGCTTTTCATGCCCTTGTTTTTTCTTCCACTTTATTCTCTTTTCTCGTCTCATCTGTGGTTCACTTTTCTTTCTCACTCGCATGCCACATTTCTTCGTCCCAATAATCGCAACCACGGCCGTTCGTCTCTTCGGAATGGAAGCAAGCTTGCCAAGTGATATTGGAGAGGAAGGGCAGGGAATGAGAGAGGCAGAGAGAAAGAGAGAAGGAGATCGAAAAGAGAGAGAGGTGCAAAGAGAGAGAGAGAGAGAGAGAGATAGAGAGAGAGAGAGAGACTGCAGAAAGGAGATATTATGAAGAGAACACAGAAACAAGGGAGTGAAGAGAGTAGGAGAAAGAGAGGAATGGAGGGAAAGTAACAATTGTTAACAAACCTCTTAAGAGGAAAAGAGCGACATGTATGAGCTCAGCCGAATGCCAAATTTTTAGTGGAGAAAATAATAGCTGGCGAAGAGAAAGGCGGGGGCCATGAATGAGCCTCTTATTGCCGAACAATTCCATGCTAGGAGTTGAAGCACCAACAAAAAGAAACCATCGTTTATGTTGCACCACAACTTCTTTGGCTTAATGACTTGAACTCAAACACGTAAAATGTATAAAGTCAAATGAAAACTGTGAGAAAGTGGCGAGTATTTCACGCGCACTGTAAAATGCCGATCAATGTTACCTGACGGAAAAAAGAAACTAAGAAAAGGTTTTGAATGGCTCTCTGAGAGGTGGCAATTGTTGAGAGATTTCCTTCTCTTTCCGCATCTTAGCCATGAGAATGACGTGCCACTTGATACGAATTCAATGCGACAGTTGTGGAAGATGCGATGAAAAGGAGATGGAGAGAGGATTGGGAAGGAGAGACAAGAAATAAAAGAGGGATTGAGAGAGCAGAGGGATTGAAGAGGGAGAGAGAGAAAGAGACAAAGTATGAACCACAACATCAACAGGGCTGACGCGCACTGAAGATTAGAGAAATGAATGGCATGCTGACTGGACAGATAACTTCTTTATTTAATGGGATGATGGAAAGAAACAAAATATAGGGAAGAGAGTCAGACATAGAGGGACAGTATGAAAGAGAGGCACTCTTAGAGAGAGGTAGAGAGATATAGAGAGAGAAAGGAGGGAGAAAGAGCGAGAGAGGGGAGAGAGAGAGAAAGGAGGGAGAAAGAGCGAGAGAACGTATGTAAGTGGGATTATAAGAAGATATGTAGTGGTGAAAAGTCAATACAATGGCTATTATTCTTCTTTTATCATGACGTGCACGGCGACAATTTCAATGTGGAATTCTCCAACCCTTTTCAGTGAAGTTGTCATCCTTAGAACTTCATGAAAAAGTCGAACAAATAACTGATCTTATTTATTTGAAAAAAATGCTCCACAAGAAAGAGATGAAGAAACGGCAAAAGTGTAGGCAACTTTGAGAACAAGGAAGAAACAAGGAACAAAGTGATTGGAAGCAGTGAAACACAAGGGATAGTCAAAATGATTCTTCTCAAGGAATAGCTTCTCTCGCTTTCTCTTGATCATTCTCTCTCTCTCTCTCTCTCTCTCTCTCTCTTCATCTTTCGCAATGCGCACTCTCTCTCTCTCTCTCTTTTCATCTTTCGCAATGCGCACTCTCTCTCTCTCTCTCTCTCTCTCTTCATCTTTCGCAATGCGCACTCTCTCTCTCTCTCTTCATCTTTCGCAATGCCCACTCTCTCTCTATCTCTCTCTCTCTCTCTCTCTCTCTTTCCCGCTCTCTCCTGCCTTGTCTTAATCCGTCTCTCTCTCTCACCCCTCTTACTACTTCCCCAATCACGCTAATATCTATGTACCGAAAGAATGAAGAGGGAAGGGCACGGCTTACAAGATCTTGAAGAGGACAGCAGGGAGCACCGACCGGATTTCATTATTCCTCCACCGCTTTCCCATTCTCGGCCTCCGGCTTTCCAGATATCCCTCCTCTCTTTCTTCCTTCGCTTTGACCTGTTTCAACACTCTCACCATGTCCCGGTCCTTATGGCGAATGATCAAGGAAACACGCTTGCGCTACATGCAAATGAGAAGGGCAGAGTTCACTTGTTTGTGCGAGAATGAGAGAAAGAGAGATAGAGATGGAGGGAGATTGAGACAAATATAAAGAGAGAGAGGGAGAGAGAGACACAGAGAGAGAAGCGGAAGACAAAGGCAGAGGCAGCGAGAGAGAGACAGGGAGAAAGAAAGGGAGACGGTGAAAGAGATAGCGAGAGAGAAAGAAGTATGATACTATACGTGTTTCATTAAATAGATAGAGAGAGTGAGAGAGAGAGAGAGAGCAAGAATGAGACTAATAGATAGAGAGAAAAAGCCGGAAAGGATAGTGATGAGAATACGGTGCAGTTAAAACAACATACAACATTAATTTCAACAAAAATGCAACAAAAGCATCAATATCATGGAAAAACAACAACGATAATTGCGAGGGCAACGCTGTTTTTTTAAAGCAAGACAGAAAACCGAAAACTGAAGAGGTGCCATACGGAAACTGCAACGGCAGTTGTGTGATTGCACAACGGTCGTTGCATCCCTGCATTCCACCCCATTTTTGCTCTCTCCTTCTCTGTCTATCTTTCACCACTTCTCTCTTTCTGTCGCTGTCTCTCTCTCTCTCTGCTTCCATCTTCCTCGCTATTCCTGCTTTCAATCTCTCTCTGTATATCGTCTCGAACCCTTCATTGCTTTCTTTTTCTGCGGTGAGTAGAACATTAACAGGTGAGCGTGAAGACAAGATATAGGCAAGCAAAGCAGTGACAGAAATACATGGAGAGGCAGAAAAAGAGGGGCAGATAGAGCTCTATTTCCCACTTGTCTCTCTCCCTCTCTCACCCCGCTACCTCCCCTTCTTATTTCGTTCTCTCTCTCTCTTTCTCTATCTCTTTCTATCTCTCTCTTTCATTCTTTCTCTCTTTCCCCCCCTCTCTCTCTCTATTTCTCTCTCTCTCTCTCTCTCTCTCTCTCTCTCTCTCGACAGGGCGTGTACCGTTGCGCTCCGTTCGTATATCGCATGGGTGAGCAGCGACAAACAGGAGAGAAGTCGAGGGAGAAAAGACAACTCGCGGCTGGCAACAAAAGAAATGTGGTGAGGGAAGAGGGAGGGGAGCATCTCAAGCAGACGAAGGGACATCACTATCATCACATTGGTTATTGCACGTTTAACAAGAAAGAAATAGAGAGAGAGTGAGGGAGAGACAGAGAGAAATATAAGAGAGAGAGAGAAGGAAAGGAGAGAGAGTAAGGGAGAGAGAAGGGAAGAGAGAGAGGGGAGAGAGAGAGAGCGCGCGGAGGGAAAGAATGGAAAGCGGTGGGGAAGAGCGTATTACATTTGATGGCAGAAGACTCATTCAAATTCACAATTTGAAACACCGCAACAGAATGAATAGCAATTCAATTTTTTTCTCTGTCTTGGTATTTTATTTATTTTATTTTAACGGCTGTGAATCCATGAATGACATTCAAGGTACGTGACGTGCAGATGGCGTCATTGGATGAACACTGTTTGAACAGACGAGGAAGTTAGAGCAGTCAAAGAAAGGAAAGAAAGAGAGAGAGACATAGAGAGAGAGAGAAAGAGAGAGAGAGAGAGAGAGAGAGAGAGAGAGAGAGGAGAACTGCATCCATGGTGACTGAAAGAGTAAGAAGAAAGGAGAAAAAAAATGCAGAATATTGAGCTTCCTCTTTGAACAGAGAGGATGATCCTTTTCAAAATGCCCATTAATGGTGAGAAATTGAGTGGATACCATGAGATTAAACTGCGAATGACTGAGTGAGAATTTACAGGGAGACAGAAAGAGTTAGAAGTGGAAAGAAGAAGAGAGAAGAGAGTGAAGGAGAAACATCGAGTAGTAACTGCTGATGATACGCAGTAACTGTTAGAGTTGGCGCATGCTTCTTTTTATATCAATGCAAACCCTGAACGGGAAGAATACGAAAGGTTGCTAGGCGACTAAACTTTTAAACTGTGCGCCAATTCTGCTTATTCATTAATTTGAAGTGATAATCTTCTCTTCTCGCCTTGAGGGATGGAATCCGCGATGACCAAAACAGAAGTTGTTCTCTTCCGTTTTGGTAGTCGTTCTGTGTTGTTCCTCTCTCTTTTCCTTACCTTTCTCGCTCTTCTACTCTCTGTTATCTTCGGACTCTTCTCCGACTTCTCTGAACTTGTCAACTATTTCTGGATGTGTGAGGTTGGCTTCGCCGCTGCTTATTTAAATTAACTGTATATTGGTTTTTGGAATGTAATCCTTCTGCTTGAGGTGGTTCTCCTGCCGTCCTTCTCTCGGCTCATCAATGTTCCCGCTGCTCGTCTCTTCTGGCAGCTCCCAGTACTCCTGCACCTTCCTCTTCGCAGCTACAATCTTCTCAACCACTGTTAGGAAAAGAGGACAGCAATAAAGCGGTTTGCTCTCTACCTCAGAAAATGAGCACAAAGAAAGAATATACACGTACGATTAACAACTGAGTACTTAACAATTTGTAGCCAACAAACCAAGAATAGGACTTTTGTATATTACTGTTCCATCAGGCCTTCTCTTTCTCTGCACGAGAAAGAAGGAATGGAATACATGGAGGTGGATTCTGTTGACTGTTTTCATTCTCGCCAACCTCTCCGAGCTAATCTTCCTCTCTCTCCTCACCGTCGTCGGAGAAAGGGAGAGCGGAGGTGAGTTAAAATTCCATTGGTTAAGAGATGAATGGCCTTTAGCCTGTGGATATAATCCCTTCCCCTGCAGATCTTCACGTAATCTTCTTCATCTGCTTTGCCCTCTCCACTGCAATTGGCATGGCGACTTCCGCTGGGCTCTCCACTCATTCTGAGCACAAGGTTTCATCTTTATTCTGTTGTCCATTTATATCAGCACGAATGTCGAATCTAAGCAGAGGTTGCTTGAGAAACGAGTGGTATCCATTCTTTTCGTTGCTTCTCTCCCTCCCATGACCGCCTCCTTCATGGCGTTCCAATTCTTCTGCCTTCGATACTGTACGAGAGAATGAGAGAGTGAGAAAGAGGGAGAGAGAGGGAGAGAGAGAGAGAGACTGAGAGTGAACAGATTCTTGTTGCCTTCAGCATACAATGTGTTCGCCCTTCTGGAGTACTCCAGCATCTTCTTCATCTTCCTGTTTCATCTTCTTTCTTTCACTGAACACAGCTTTGTGACCAAAGTCGTTTTACTCCGAGAAGATGAACACCGAAAACGAGGCAAGTGAAAATATGTAGAGTGACATGAGTGCATTTGATGCTCGCAAAAAAAAATGAAGACCAATTCATGAGACTCTGCCTTGAGGAAACCCGCAACTATCAACTTTAGCGAACACGGTGCAGAATGAAGAAGATAAAGGGAAAATAAATAGAGAGAAGAGGGAAGTGAAGCAGAAAGGAAGTCATTCTAAGAGATCAGAGTCTGTAGCTGTTGCCTTTGCGAGGGGCCGAGACTGCCTGCGGCAGAGTCCACGAGTCTTCTCTCTCCCATCTTGCGGCTCAGATTCCGTGCGAATTCTAGAAGAGCCTGGCAAGCGCGAAATTCTCGGAATTTCGATAAAACGGTCCCTTCCTACTCGAAATATGATGGAATGAGTGTTGTTAACTCACCGATTTATTGTCAGGGTCAGCGACTGGATTTTGAATGCAATGGAAGAGAAGCGGGAGAGCGAGAACTTCCACTTGCTTGGGTTGCCTTTTGTAGAGGGAGTCCGTTAAACCTGAACTTTTCTTTCCCTTCTTTCCCATTTATCAGTGAAACAGAACTGACGAGTCATCATTCTCAACAGGAATGCTCGCTGCTTCGAATTCGCTTTCCTTGACACTTGAGCCAGGGCCGGAGAGAGGGCAGACGCGTCTGCAGAAAGGGCATTCCAGGAGAGAACAAAAGAGCGAGAGAGAGAGAGAGAGAGAGAGAGAGAGAGAGAGAAGAGAGTAAGATGGAGACGAGAGAGAGAGAGAGAGAAGAAGAAGAGAGAGAGAGAGAAAAAAAAAAGAGATCGAGCGGCTGGAATTTAAATTGAAACCAATTTGCGCGACGGTCTCTTCGAGGGAAGTCTGCGCAAGATGTCGATGCTCTTCGGAGCGAGAAGGAAGTTGAGAAGTTAGTCCAGCCAGAAGCTGGTTCAGAACGGCCTTCAGAGAGGCCTCCGAGCAGAAATACCTTGAAGACTGTGGTGATGAGAGGAATAAAAATAAAGAAGAGAGAGAGAGAGAGAGAGAGAGAGAGAGAAGGAGAGAGAGAGGGATAGAGAGAGAGAGAGAGAAAGAGAGAGAGAGAAGAGACCTGGCGAGAGTTGGCAAACAGGCGAGGTAAGAGCTCATGGCATCCAGCGACACTTTGCTGTTCGTGTCAGAGAAGCGGGCGATGAAGCCTTCTACCAACTGAACGATCTCATCTCAAGATAAGAAGAAGAGAAAGCAGCCAGCAAAAGAGACCCGTGTATTGGCAGCGACATATCTCGGCTGGGAGAGAGACATCTCCTCGAAACGGCGGATGGCTGTGATTCTCTTCTCCCACGAGCTAGAGCTCAGATCAGTCGCCAGGTTCTCCGTGTCAGCCACGACCCCCGACTCAAGGGGGCGAGCAACCGAAGCGGCTGTCTTCTGCTGACGGCCGAAGGACTTCCGAAACGAAGAGGAACGGGAAAGTGAAGATGACTCCAGGCTCTCCATGCCGCCCTGGGCAACAAAACATTCTTCTCTCTCCAACTTTCTCTTCCGCTCACTTTTATTGCTATAATCAATCACCTTTCGATTCAACTCTCCGATGAGTTCTTGAAGGCCTGCGGAGTCCTTTTCAGAGCAATATTTCCGAATTTGCCGATCGTAAGAGGGATCCTGAGAAGAATGAAATGAGAAATAGCCGTGAGATAAGACAATAAAAAAAATAAGAAGAGAGAGAGAGAGAGAGAGAGAGAGCGAGAGAGAGAGAGAGAGAGAGCGAGAGAGAGAGAGAGAGAGAAAGAGATGCCTGGCTGAGCGCGACGATTGCGTGCTTCGCGTGCTCGCGCACTTTCGGTGTCTGGTCACGGGCAAATCCAACCAGGAGAGGAACCAAGCGACTCAGGAAATCTCCATTCGAAAGGGCAGAAGAGACGCCCACTCGATTCAACACTTGCAGACACAGCGCAGAACACGCCACGCGGATCGTGTTGTTCTTCGACCTGGTGAGAGAGGGAGAGAAAGAGAGAGAGAGTGACAGAGGAGAGAGCAAAGAGAAGAGAGAGAGAGAGAAGAGAAAAAGAAGAGAGAGAGAAAATAACAGAGCGAAAGGAAGAACGACTGACTTGATTCCACAGGTGGCAATGACGGAGAGAATGCGGGAGGGAGAAGCAGATAGGGCGACCTTGTCAATGGCCTGGGAGGCGTCATCTCTGATGAATGCACTAGAGACATCTCCTGCCCGCGCCATCAGCACAGTCGCAGTCTCAAACTCCCTTTTATTCATATTCCATTTCAATTTCACTATCTCAGTATTTCCCTTGAGAATGCGTCCAGAAAGAGAGAGAGAGTGAGAGAGAGAGAGTGAAAAGAGAGAGAGAGAAAAGAGAGAGAGAGTGAGAGAGAGAGAGTGAGAGAGAGAGAGAGAGAGAGAGAGCGGGCCAATGGTGCATTTGTGTACCCAAAACGTTATAACTTAACAAATTTTCGGTAAAAATAATACGAAGTTATTATTATTCAAAACCAAAGAAAGAACAGAACCGAAAGTTATAAATAAAGAGCGCTGCAAGAGATCGGTACATACGTAAGCGGAGCGCTATTTATGTTTTCTCGTGTTTATGTTACGGCTCATGATCAGAGCTACTCAATGAATCTCTTTGGAAGTAAACCTTTCTCAGTGAAGATAATGGAGTGAATAGATTTGGATGCAAACCTTCTCAGTGTATACATCCATCCTGGGGCCGAGACTCGCGTGGAGGCAACCCAGGCAGACAATGGCAGCTCGAGACACCGAGGAACGAAGATTCTTACACTCGTTCAGCACCGCTGGCACAACCTTCAAGCTTGTTCATCGAGGCTCCCTTTCATTTCTTCAGCGAATTTATTCAACGCATTTAAGACTAGGTATTTGAACTATATTTGATGTCACTAGTTTCTCAATAATATTTTTAGCGGGAGAAATGTGCAATTCCAGTGTCCTCTGAGTTTCCAGTCTCGAAACGTACCTCGCTGAGATGATCAGCCACGGACTCCGGATTCCTCTTCGATAGATCGGTGATCATGTTAATACCAGCCACCTTCTCGTTCCTGGGAATCGTTTCCTTCTACATCTTTCATCTCCCTTACTCTCTCTCTCCTCTCTCTTTCTCTCATTCCACTAACCATTCCTCATTGTCTATCCTCTTGAGAGCGGTGGCCACAGAAGGAGCTCCCTGCACCTGGCTGGCAGCCTGGATGGCTGCGGTAGCCCGATGGGGGGCGAGGACGGCGGGGCCAGTGAGTGCAGCAGCGACTGGCTTCACTCGACTGCCCCCGCCAGCCTTCAGGAAACCCCCTTTCCTGCTCTGGAAGAAGCCGCTAATTCAGAGGAACAAAGGGCACTGTTTATAAGAATGAAGAAAGGAGTAAAAGAGAGAAAGTTGCCTGGATCGGTCTGCTGGTGACCTCTCTCCCCACTGCAGCCGGCAGAGAATGATGACTTGTTGACTTGGCAGACATCCGAGCAGGCGAAGACTCCGTGTCATACTCTAAAGGGGAATCCATCAATAGCTACAATTCAACTGAAGGAACTGATGATCTAGAGGGGGTGGCAGAAATGAATTCGTGCGCAGCCAGAAAAAGCGCGGTCTCTTTCTCACAAACCTCTTTTGAAAGGAGCCAATATGAGTTGTGAAATGGCTGTTAAACATGGCATTCTTATGGTTAGCTGAAAATCAACAGATTCGCAGAAAACTCGCTCCAAGGACGACTAACGAGCGCTCCAGAGAAACTGGCGGGCGTTCCAGAAATGAGGAGGAGAAGAGATGGCGGGGAGGAAAGAGGCGCGACTACTTGAGTACATCTCAGATACAGAGAAGGGAAGACCCATCTGGCTGCTAGTTCACTTCTCTTATCCAATGGCTAAGTACCCTCAGAGGCCTTCTCCCAGACTCCGCCTTTCACTCCATTCCCCAAGCCTGTCCAGCCTAGCAACACGGGCTGCCGCCCGGCAACTGGTGCCCTGCCCAGGGGCCTCTGTCCCTCTTCTCAGCAACTGGTGCCCTGCCCAGGGGGCCTCTGTCCCTCTTCTCAGCAACTGGTGCCCTGCCCAGGGGGCCTCTGTCCCTCTTCTCAGCAACTGGTGCCCTGCCCAGGGGCCTCTGTCCCTCTTCTCAGCAACTGGTGCCCTGCCCAGGGGGCCTCTGTCCCTCTTCTCAGCAACTGGTGCCCTGCCCAGGGGGCCTCTGTCCCTCTTCTCAGCAACTGGTGCCCTGCCCAGGGGGCCTCTGTCCCTCTTCTCAGCAACTGGTGCCCTGCCCAGGGGGCCTCTGTCCCTCTTCTCAGCAACTGGTGCCCTGCCCAGGGGGCCTCTGTCCCTCTTCTCAGCAACTGGTGCCCTGCCCAGGGGGCCTCTGTCCCTCTTCTCAGCAACTGGTGCCCTGCCCAGGGGGCCTCTGTCCCTCTTCTCAGCAACTGGTGCCCTGCCCAGGGGGCCTCTGTCCCTCTTCTCAGCAACTGGTGCCCTGCCCAGGGGGCCTCTGTCCCTCTTCTCAGCAACTGGTGCCCTGCCCAGGGGGCCTCTGTCCCTCTTCTCAGCAACTGGTGCCCTGCCCAGGGGGCCTCTGTCCCTCTTCTCAGCAACTGGTGCCCTGCCCAGGGGGCCTCTGTCCCTCTTCTCAGCATAGTATCCGCCACTTCGTCTTTCTCAGTTATGCGCTTCTTGTCTGCTGCCGTGTTAAGCAAAAGTGCATTCATCCACTTTGCTAGTTTTGGAGGACAACTAGTACGTACAAACTTGAATGAGAGAAATAGAAGAGCAAAGAATAAATAGATAAAAGGGAGGATCGCTTACCATGACGGTAATTGGCGTTGTGAGAGTGAAGAGGAAGATTGAGTTGGGAGGGTCTCTCGTTCTCTTTCTCTCGTTGTCTTCTCTCATCCGAGAGAGTGGACAAACTCCTTGATCTCAGCAGATCACCGTGGCCACTGTCACCCTGTATACACAATGTTCATCATCGACAATCTCAAATGCTGAATGGAGACTAAATTATTGAACAATTTAGTTATTTGCATATCAAGAAATGATTTTTGATATGGAAAGAGGCTGTGAATTCCAACGTTTTCAACGGAGTCGTTCTGAGAAGAAGGCGGAAGGTCTCCGTTTCTGACTCCCGTCTCCTTTCCATTCGCCTTCGGCTTGGAGAATGAGTCTCCCTCCTTCTTTGGGTGCGACTTCTTCAGATAACTTTATTATTAATGTTTGAATCGATAAATAAATAAATATAAACAGAGATATATAATGAGTAGGGAATAAGTGGGAATGGCTGACCTCCGAAGTCTTCTGCTGATCGAAGCTCGGGCCTGTACACAAAATTGTCTTATTTCTTCTTATCAACATGTGCAAAAAGTGTATTTGGAACCAGGCTTTGCAAGATCAGCGGCAGCGAATCCTTTGCGATTCTCCGCAGGGGTTGCCCAGGAAGCAGTCGCATTTTGAGTAGAGACTTTAGAGAGAGCTGAAAATACATACTTCTTAGTGACTAAAAGACATAAGTCGTTTTCAATTATAATGTAATTTGCCATTTAAAGAAGACATAAGTTATCGGCTGATTTTCAACGACTTTCGTTTTCATTTGCAAGGCTCGCTTTTATTTCGAGAACTGTTCCCTAGACATACAAGCATTGCGAGTTCGGAAGAAGAGGGGCGGCTGTTGATGGGAAGGGAGACGAAGAGAGGCAACTGAGGCAGATGAAGCACGACTCAGGCCGGATCCCATTCAAGGACAACTGATTATGACAGATTCACGAAGGGACATCCGCAGTGAAGCGGCGAGGAGTGGGCGGGGCGGACTCGGCTGGTCACTGCACTTCCACCGTCCAGAAAAACAACGGAAATGGACGTTGCAGGTTTAGTTGGCATGACGACAAGAAAAGAACAGCGGGCAAGACAAGGAACAGAGAAAAGAGGAGGAAGGTATTTTGGAAGGCAAGTAAGATGATGAAAGGGTTTGCTGAACTAGCAACGTTCACTAAATCTCGGCAGGATGCAAAGAAACTTGAATCTGAAGAATAATCTCCGGTTGTTTCCTTTCTCCGCTGCTCAATTTCGCTTATGTGTTGACCCTTCTCTATGGAATTGCGCCCAACCGCAACGATGTCTCCATGGCAGCGGAAGCTTCGGTATCTACGCCAGAATGCAACATCCAGCCAGCTTTTACCTCTCTAATCTATTTTACCTCGCTTGCCGTATAAATAAAGTTGTTAGTAAACAGTCTGGCAGAAGCCGAGAAAATGATTGGGTTGGTCGTTTCATGCATCTGCGTGGGAACTGAACAAATAAAAGGGGGGGGGGAGAAGAGAGAGAGAGAGAGGGAAAGAGGAAGCGTATGCAGTTCCTGCCGTGTACTACATATTACTCCACTCGTTTAGTAGTATCGTGCCGTTTGTTGTTCTCAGCTATGGATAGCCGAATGTTTCATTTCCCTTCCATTCTTTTCTCTCTCCTGCTCTCTCTCCTTTCAATTATTTCCACATCGCAAGGCGCAGAGGCTTCGAGAAATAATTGCAGTTTTACATGTAGCAAATCACGCAGGACTTTCCCCCGCAACGGCTGCAGGTGCAGCGAGGTGAGAGAGTATGGGAAAAGAGGAGCGGGAACGTGAGAGTGAAAGGAAGAGAAGAGAAACCGAGCGAAAAAGAGAAGTGGAGAACGATGAATAGAAGGGAGGCTGGGGTGCTGTCCACTTCCACTCTACATCCTCCATAACTTTAGCAATATTCGAGAATCCGTCATTCTATGTAGCTACTAGAAAACCCCCGCAGTTCAGAAACGTCTCAACAAGGCTAATACACCTAAGAATCTCGATTTACTGATTTCGATATGCACAATAATTTGGTATGGCTGCCACCAAACAGCGGCCATGTCAATTGGGTTGATAGCGGAGCCATGACTAACACTTTCCAGCTGAGTCTTCTTCTGCTTCATGGCGACTTCCACTCGATCCAAAACTGCTGCTCCATTGATCCTGCAATCCATGTCAAAGTTCCATCTTTTCCTCTCTGCTCACCTTGTCGCTCTCCGTCTCCCAGAGAGCATTGTGCTGAGTGAGAGTAGCCTTGACTCCTCCCTTGAAGGCCACGAAGACAGTTGGAGAGACGTCGTCCTTCGCCGTTCCGTTGGAATACAGTATCCAATGAAGATCTAAGTTCTCCGGCTGCAACCAATCACTTCTTACACGATATGTATATTGAAAATTAAAGAAGGAAATTTGGGTGGACGAGGAAAAATAAAGAGGGAAGAGGCAAGAAAAAGAGGGCAGACAAGCAGAAGAGCAGATTCATCGACATCAAAGGAAGAATCTGTGAGCGGTGGTGTAGAGTACTCCAGAAGACCATCATATCGAATTCGAGGAAGAGAAGACCGTTTGAGCCGTGACTTCAAGGAGATCAGTTTACTGGTCGGGTCGGATGATGAAATGTGAATGAAAAGGAAATGGATCTCACAGTGACAGCCGCGGCGAGGCCTTCGTTGTCTTTCTTCTCGAACTCGCGGACGATCTTCATGATTGGCTCCACTTTACCGTTCATTTGCACGGCAAGGGAAGAAAGCAACTCAAAGGCTGCCAAACTGAAACAATCGGGTCGTCTGAGAAAGGAGACGGAGAAGAGGAAATCCTTGGCCTGACCGAACTCTTCTCTTCGGATCAACTAGACGAGGGACCAGCAAATTGGCCACCGCCGATAGATTCATCTTTCCCGTGGGGGTGGAGAGAAGCGCGACCGTCAGGATGTTGAGCACCTCCCAAGAGTGAGTTAGAAAGAGGGCACGATAAGAGAGTCTTCACTACCTCTTCTCGCACTCGCGAGTTGCGATGTTCAAGAAAGACACAGAGAACGGCGACGACTGTCTTAGGGTTGAGATGGCGGAAGAGGTCGGTGCAAGAGAGCATCACCAGCTGCTTCACTATCGACTTCTGATTCCCGAATTGCCGACTCAGCAGACTCATCACTTGCTGAGAATTCAATATAGGACTTTACTGATTCCCGTCAGGTTTCTCTCCCAAACCAATTACCTGAAAAAAATATATGCGAAAGAAGGTAACAAACTTGTAAATGAGCCTCGATGCTTCCCTTCAGACGATTTATAGTTATGCGAAGGACATCGAGGGAGAGAACAACTACCTGCAATTGTATTATGAGAGAGAGAGAAACGATTAGCTTTCCCTTATTTTATAAACAGACCTTGAAGTTGAGATCATTGAGAACGTTTCCGAGCACGACGAAAAAGGAGTGGAGATGAGGAAGAAGCTTCGCCTGTTCTTCCGCGTTCATCTTCTCGATGATACTCTTCAGCTGAGATGAACTTCTTCTTCATTCTCTCTCTCTCTCTCTCTCTCTCTCTTTGTCTCTCTCTTTCTCTCTCTCTCTCTTTCTCTCTCTCTCTCTTTCTCTCTCTCTCTTTCTCTCTCTCTTTCTCGCCCACTCGCTCCTTCTCTCACCCCCCCCCCTCCCCTTCTTGCTTGCCTTCTCGACAGCTGAAAGTTTAGTGTTGGTGTCTTCATCAGCCAGCATGCTCGCGATGTAGGTGGGAACGATTCCAAATCGAAATCGCCTCTCGCCTGACTTTGGCGGGGCCAGTGAAGTGGAGGATTCGTCGATCTCTGAAGCAATGCTTCATTTTATCACTTGACATCATTCTCATTAATGATACTTCACAATGTGGTAAACTACGAATTGTAGCTGATAATCTATGAAAAGTATGAGTACTACGAAAATGAGATCTGGAAAGGTGTGGCTGTCCCTGTGTAGAAATAGTCAACTTACTGTTCTCGCTTTCGACACTGAGTGCGAGATTCCGAACTTTGGTATTGAATTGAGTTCGCTGCTCTTCGTTCAGCTCAGCAAGGAATCTCTCCATCGCCACTTCTCCAATGAATCCTTGAAGAATTCATAGCTTGCAAGGGTACACGATTGAATAACCAACCCTGTAACTTCTTGAGGAGGATCGTGGCTCTCTCGGTTGTGTCAGAATCAGCAGACGAGAGAGTTCTCGTGAGCCCGTCCACGAGTGCCAGCCAGTTCCCTCCTCGCACCTCATCCTAAATATACAAACAACTAAGTTCAACTCCAGAGAAAGAGGATCATGACTAAAGTAATAAAAGAGAACAAACTAAAAGAAGAGAAGGCAGCTCATTGAGGAGCTCCAGTTTTGTCAGTCTTTCGTTAGATGTCTGCACGTAAGTTGATAACATCTTCTATAATTTTCAAAGATTAATCTGACAGTCGTCTTCATATTCTGCCAAAATAAAAAGAAGGGCTCGGAACAGCGAAGCCCTGAAGCCTCTTTCAGCTTGGCCCAGTGGGGAAAATATTGGAAACTACATACATTCGCTAAAGCCTCTTGTGAGATAACAAAATCGGAAATTTGAATTAAAAACAAATTTTTAAGTTTTTTTTTCTGTATTTGTTTTTGCAATGCTTATGTGCAAAGATGAAACAAACCAAGAAAGTCGACAGAGCTTCTGGCTGAGTTCGCAGAAATGACTGGATTACCTGCGTCGCAACTCTTCTCACTGTGATCTTAGAGCTGCCTAGTTTAGGAATCAGATTCGGCAGAACATAGCACATGCAGTACTCCAGATTCTGAAGATGAGAGTGGTGACAGTGATGAAGAATGGAAGAGTGTCCTGACTGTTCCGAAGGAAGGCATTCCTTCGATGAGAAAGCGAATGCACTGATGCTGAACCTCCCAGCGATCTTCTGTCAACATCCGGTCGATGTTCTTGAAGAGATCGCCTTTCTTGCTGAAGCGACTGAACCACTCGGGATCTCGCTTCGACACGAAGATCATACGATTCAACGTCTCAACGAGGGAATTCGCGGAGTTTCTCTCTCAACTTTTCCTCTCTCTCTCACTCTCTCTCTCCCTCTCTCTTTCTCTCTCTCCTTCATCTCTCTCCCACTCTCTCTCTCTCTTTCACCCCTGTCTTCCTCCCTTCTTTTTGCATCTTCCTCTCTATATGTTTCTCTCGCAATCTCTTTCCCTCTGACATGTAACCGGGAATCAAAGTCTGAGCTATGAAGCAGTTCAACGATGTCTTCGTCTCTCGGAAGAAGAAGATTCGCAGATCCAATTCTCGTCTCAAACTTAGCCTCTGGCGATGGACGAAGCCGAGATTCCAAGAGGGATTCCATCTACACAACACACTCTCAAATCACATCAATCAATGTTTATTAACTCAAGACCGGATGACAGAGGAAATAAATGACAGGGATTAATGAATATTGAAGATAATGTTACGTAATCACTTCAAAGGCTACAAAAGAACCAAAATACTGCAAGGAATGAAAAGAATAGCACATAAAAGATGTCTATCTTCTAATCCGCAAATTCAAATATGTAAAACGTGAGAAAATCCCCAGTATGTTAGAGATAAAAAAAACAATGGAGATATTATGAGAGATCAGCAATAAGAATGTGTTTCGTAGTCACGTTTATCTGATCAGAAATGGGTGGGGGGGGGGGAGAATTGTATAATAGGAAGGTGAAGAAAGTAGTAAACATGAACAACTTTTCACTCTGTTCCTCACTATATAAATGTTCTTTCCTTCGCGCTATCTCTCATTTCTCTCTCACTCTCTCACTCTCTCTCTCTCTCTCTCTCTCTCTCCTTCTTGCACTCGTTCCCTAGATATCCACTCTCATCCTCTCGCCTACATCATCGCTTTCCTCCCTTGACGTTGTCAAGGTAACGGATATGGAAGGATTTCAGCCTGAAAGAGATGGAGAAGGAAGAGGTGATGGGAAGAGAGAGAGATAGAGAGAGAGATTTTAAAAAAATTTCATTTCTTATATTTTGCAATGAAATTTCTCTACATATGTGCGTCGTAATTGAAACATTTTATTTACAAATTTGTCCGGAAAATATATAGAGAGAATGACGTCAGATTTTTAATGAGGAAAAGAAAAGCGCCCGAGTTGTCAAGTGAAGTGTGAAAACACTTGATGACTTTGTGATTTGTGAAGAATAGGAAATGAGAGAGAAGAAAGAAGATAGAGAGAGAAGAAGATCCTACGCCTCCTCCAGGACGGCGCCGCCCACTCTCCCCATCAGGAACATGAATGACACGCCTCCGGCTATGCCCGCTCCGTGCAGCGCAGTCACCACCAGCGACTCCCGCTGATTCCTCCGAATCAACTCGTTCACGATTGTCAGAATCTATTCAAATAACAAAAATTTATTACTCATTTCTTGGAAACCTGTTCGAGATTAGACGGAGACGTACAAGCGTGCCCAGGAAGATGTATAAGTACATCCCAGAGGAGACTGCAAAGACATAGGAATCGTAGCTCTCGTCCACTTGGTCGAGCAGAACTCCCAGAGAGAATCCGATGAAGGAAAGAAGAGTCGGCAGGAGATTCAGCAGCAGAGTCCGCCGCAGACCCAGGCCAGAGTTGATCAGAATGGCAAAGGTGCCTGCGGGAGAGAAGAACTGCATCGTCTGAGAGAGCAGCACCAACCGAGTTATTGTGGGAACTGCTGAGAGAGGATAGCCATGCCAATACTAACTCATCTCATACACGAATCAGAGAAAGCAGCTCCTTAAAAGAATCCGCCTTCTTGGGAATAAATATATAATCATTTAATGCAGAAGAGAGTACCCAAACTCATCCCATCGATGAAATTATTAGCTGAAGAGCCAAAAATGATCATGTAGGCGACTGATGCAACCTGTGGATGAAAGAGGAACAGATAGACAAAGAGAGGGAGGGAGAGCGAGGGGAGAGAGAGAGGAAGAGGGAGAGATGGGGAGGGAAAGAGTGAGAGATAGACAGAGAGAGGGAAAGAAAGGGGGAATGAGGGGGAGAGGGAGAGATGGAGGAGGGAAAGAGGGAGAGATAGACAGAGAGAGGGAAGAGAGAGAGAAAGAGGGAGAGATAGGGGAGGAAAAGAGGGAGAGATCAATTGAATGAGATGAATAGTATGAATATAAAAGGTCAAGGAGAATTGAAATGGAACTGATTGTGAGAAAGTATGAATTAATGATAACTTACTTCCAATTGTTTAGAATCTACTGGACATTGACGGGGGACTTCGACAGAAACGGAAGCTTTCGAAGGCATGTCAGGTACTTCCCCACGATATCGGTCAGTCTATAACACCAATTAATCTCTCTCTCTCCCTCTCTCTCTCTCTCTTCCTCTTTCTCTCTTAGTCTCTCTCTCTTCATCTCTCTAACTCCGCTTCTGCTCCCTCTCTCTTTCCCTCTCTCGCTCCCCCGCTCTTTTTCTCTTGCTCTCTATCTTTCTTTCTCTTTGTCTCCCTCTCTCCCTCACCCTTCTCAGTCTCTCTCTCTCTCTCTCTCTCTCTCTCTCTCTCGCTTTCTCTCTCTCTCTCCCCACTATATTCCTCTTGCTCTCTCCCTCTCTCTCCCTCTAACTCTTTCTCCCTCAATTGTTGTAGAAAATGTTAACTAGACAAGTCGTCATCATACACAATTTCGTACCAACTCATCCACTGCGAAACCCCTCGCATGATTTTCGATGGTTGCTGGATTAACAATCAATGTATTTCATGACCCTTTTTCTATTAACATCAATGCAAGCATACAATCGAATTTAAATTGATAAAGTAATGACAAACTCGAAAAAGTGAAGGATGAGAATGAGTTCTCTGCGGTTCTCCTTGAACTGAGAGAATGGATGGCCATAAAGTCACTTCTTTCGTCATGTTTTCATGAAAGCGAGGAAATCTCCAGTCATCTTCTCTTGCATATGTTCCGAATTTCCGTTTGAATGCCAGCTCAAAACTTCTTTCTCAAATATTGTCAAGTATTCACAGGTAGGATATGTGTATGTTTGTACATATGTATGTACATACATATTCGTTAAAAATTTTTAAGAATGGAATACTAACATTTTTAAGGAAAAAAGATAAAGATGCAAACAACAGTAAAATGAATGCATAAATAGAGAGTTACTGTGGGATAAGCGGCCAGCTGTCTGTCGATCCCTTCATCCAGGACAGTCTCTTCGGTTGTCTGTCTGCCCTCTCTGAGAATCCTTGTCAAACTCTTCCTTCCACCTTCGTGACTTCGCTATAGAATCAAGCCATGATTAAATGAGTTCTCTTTCTTCTCTATACTGGAGAAGGCGATCGACGGTGAAGAGAGAGTAGAGAGCAGTTATGATAAGAGAAGACTTGCTCACGTATTCCACCTCTTCCATCGCAGTCAAGTGGAATGCCTGTCATGGCTGAGGAATTTCTCATTTTCTTCCTATCCAATGTTATATGTTTTTCATTATAAATATACAATAAACGTAGTAGTTCAAGGTACAAGTGTAATAAAGCGAGAACAATCTTGTACCTGAGGAATCATGACGAAGACACAACTGCCAGAGAAGGCGCCAATTCCAAGGGCGATGAGGAAGATCATGACGCGATCGTAGACTCGGGGGTTCAGGAAGGGAAGCAGAGTCATTCCGAGGGGGGTCCGAGAAGGAACACGCACACACAACTGACAGAACCACTCCCCAGGTTGCAAGCGGGGACTTCTCTCTCTCTGTTCTCTCTCTCTCTCTCTCTTCTCTCTTTCTTCTCTCTCTCTCACTCGTTCTTCTCTTTCTCTTATATGGAAGAGAGAGAGAGTCTCTGCCAGAGCGGAGGCTGCTCCATGTAATCCACGAGTTTGGAGTAGTTGACCAGCTGGGCTGACAAGAACGCGCCCTTCAACGCGTCAGCCACGAAGTCAGACGCATTCTGTGGGGCAGCCACCATCTCAGCCATTCCCTCCCTCCAGCACGGCGCACACTCTGCCTTCTCCTCAATTCGTCTCTTTCTCTCCTCTGCTCTCTAATACTCTCTTAGTGGTAGTCCATGTGAACTTCGTCGCTAACCATGTAGAAGAATTGAAAGGTGAAATAGTCAGTTTTGTATTTCAAGTGAAATTTCGGTGCGTTCTCCTCTCACTCGTTTATCTAGACACAATCTGACAAAACAGAAGAGATTGGATCTGCTGAGAAATTCTTTCAGGCTAGTGTTCTTTGCAGTGGGAAGAGAAGCAGGGAAGGCCGTAATAAATTGAAAATGAATTGATGGGGAATTCCAGTGACTCTCAGCAGAAGAAAGGGGAAGAGATTGACAGTGACGATCATCCCGCTTGCTCTGCTTCACTTCCAGTCTTGTCATGAGAATGTTAATAGCTCCGTCCGGCGATTCCTGCTCTTCAAGACTCCAGTAGTCTACAATAACATTTCCAGCCCCGGCCTATCAGTAATGTCATCTCTTCATTCTGCCGCATAAGACTACCACAATACAACTCTGCTTCACGGCATCCAGACAACTCCAATTACTCTCTTTGCTCAAACTGCAATGTGATGGTCGGCGGCAGAAAAAATGGAATAAAAGTACCCATTACCCATAGGCAATATGTATTATGGAATTCAGTAAATGTACAATCAATAAAATGTGGAGTACGAACATGGATTAACAGAGTTTACACAAGAAGGGTGATCGGCGGGGAGGGAAGGAGAAAAAACAGAAGGAAAGGAGAGAAAAATAAGAGGAGAAAAAATTGAATCAAATCTGGGAAGGAATAGCGATTTGATCGGCTTTGCTTGCCAATATCAATACGCGGCGTCCGATTCAGCCTTCACCGAAGAAAATATCGAAACATAAAAATTAAAAAAATAAAAACTAGGTATAAAAAAAGAAGAGAAAAGGAGAAACCTCATGTCGAATGAGGCGATGATCCCAGCCAATCAGCCAGAGGAGTCCCTGGCCATCCAAGGAAGCTTCCCTGCAATCGATCCAGTCTTCACTCTAAGCTAATTTATCCAAATATATTTAATATTCAAGCAAGCAAAACTAAAAGTAAGCGGATTGAAGCAACTTGAAGGAATATGCACAGGAGAGGAAAGCCCAGCGAGATCCAGCGGGAGAAGAAGCGGAGAGACCACGCAACCGAAGGAGACAACCGTCTACGCTCACCCCGAACACCACGCAGTCACCAACTGCCAGGGAGGACAACAAAGGATCGGCCGGACCCTCAAAAAGTAGTACTCTTATGACTGATGAAGGCCATTGGTTCAATACCTCCATCCATTCTTTGCCTGTTGGATCACTCTCAGAGATGGCAGTCCTCGTGAACGGTTGTCCATGACTCAGCATCCACATGTATCTCCCTCCAGCACTCGCGAACACCTCCAAGAAATTCATCCAAACAGAATCCAGAGAATAAGCAGTTAGACAGAGCGTAACTGGCCTTATCAATTTCAGCTTCTGATGAAACGTATGTGGGAGGCAAGCTCATGGATCGAAGAGAGTAGAATAGAATGGTGTGGGCATCCACGACCACCCAGACACCACGAGAAGAGAGGGAAAGAGAGCGAAGAGAGGAGGAAGGGAAGGAGAGAGGCAGAGAAAGAGAGAACGGGAGAGGGGATGTCTCCTCTTCTCCCTCGGGCAGACACAGCACTCCTCGGTCCGTAGCCACCACAGTCCATCCCACAATCGAACTCATCGCTCTCATCTGGCAGTCATCCATTCATAACAATGATCTGTGGGAAAGAAAAGACAAACTCGGCCTCCAAGTTGTTCAACTCTTCGCTGGTGCAAGAATGCAGCTAAGTCCGAGTTCTCCGGTCGATAAACTAGAATCTCTTCGTTCGTCTTTAGTGAAACCAAAATACCCCCTGAATACAATAATTTAATCTACATTACTTGATAAGTATGTAATTTGGAACAAGTAAACAGTAAGAAGGATAACTTTAAAAAAAAAAACTCTTTCTCCAGCGAATCCACCAGAATTAACGCGAGAAAAAGAATCAAGAGCAGCTAATCGAGGCGGAATCTAAAGACCAGAAGTAACACAACTTGAGGAAATTATGCACTTTTACACAAATTATACCTAATTGTATTAATATGGAAATCAGAAAATTGTAAATAATAAATTAACAAGAAAGAAATAGCTTCCGCACACAATGCATAAATCGATGTGAGCTGAGCGGGGAGGAAGAATAGAAAAGACGCCGACCATAAGTGTAGAAGACACCAGCAGAAGAGACTGAGAGACATGCCGAAGTCGCAAAAGCGGATGGAAGACAAAACTCGCTCCTATTGAACACCTTAATTGTTATTAACCCCATCCAACTTGTTAACCACTTTTTCTCTCCTTCACAGGAGGAATAATAAGTGAGAAGAGTGTCCACCTGATAGAAGTGTTTTCCAAAGGGATGATTAGCATCCACGGAATCAACACGTCAGAGAGAGCCGAGTTCATCCAGGAGAAAGGCAGAGAAGCCGAAGAGAGAGATGGAACAAAGACGAGAAGGGCCAGAGGGCCTTAGAGGATAAGAAAGGAAAGCGGAGAGGGGACAAGCCACAGGGCGAACCTCTCATTCACCCAGTCCTCTCCGAATGCTGCATTCCGAGTGAAACTAACACGGGTGACGAGACTACCGTCATCCGCACGGATTGCCCAGACGGCATAGGCTGACGTCGTGAGACAACGCAATGGTAATTCACAATCCAAGCTGAAGAGACAGAGAGAAAGAGAGAGAGGAGAGAGAGAGAGAGAGTGTGCGAGAGAGAGAGAGGGAGGGAGAGAGAGAGCAGGGAGGGATAACAAGAGATAAAGAAAAAGAAAGAGTGGAGAGATGAATAAAAGTGTTGTAGCTAACAAGTGATAGCCTGATCGGGAAGAAGAAGAGAGAGCAGAACTCCTCCTTCCACGACCATCCACGCATCCTTCCCTCGAACCGAAACTTCCTTGACTCTCATCGATTTCGTGTTGAGAGACATCCATTCAGCCGAAGAAGGCGAGAGAGGGCAAACGAGCAGAAAACAACATCCTTTTTCATCAACACGCACAATGATCGATTCCTCTCCTGGGAAAGCCATAACGATTACCTAACTTCAACGGAAGAAAAAAACTATCACACAAAAATGGCACCGTTACTAGCAAGAGAAATGGCGCCCCATTTGGCTTTGCTCCAAAGAGCGCGAGAATGACGAAGCAGAGAGTGGGGAAGCCAGAACACTGCAGACTTCTTCGACCGACAGGCAAAGATCCGCTCAGCAGTCAGTCTCAGACAGCCTGGGGTGAAGGGAAGCTGCAGCTGAAGAAGGAAGAAAAGTCATTCTATTCGTGCAACAAACGAAGGAAAAACAGTGTTTTAATATTGACATGAAATGAGAGAATCCGCACCTCAACCCAGTCCACGAAGTCGTTGACCAGTTGGGGTGCCATTCTACGCGATCTCTCTCCTTGGCCAGACTGCCGAGAGCCACTTCAAAGTACAATGTAAATAGCATTTCTCGAAGCTGGAGAAGGATAACAACAAAAGAACGAAGATGCATACTCGACTTTCCGGTTGGAAGATCCCTCGGAAGACTTGTCTCCTTCTTTCATCCCTGTTGGTCATCAGCTCAGCGAGGACTTCCTCCACTGGCCGTTCTCGTGATTCTTCTCTCTCCTCATCTCCCATTCCTTCTCCTGTCTGCGATGTGGATGGATAAACAAGGAAATGTTGAATGGCATTCCTTCGATCAGCGTATTCTTCCTCCTCACCACAATTACTCCATCGTCACTACCCCAACTGAGAAAAGACTATCGACAGAGTACCTAAACACATAAAAAGATATCAGAAGAGCTTGCAAACTTCTCATGAATCAAGTGATAATCGAATTTTTGTTTATTACATAAGCCTGTACAAAATGCAAGAAATTGTGGAGCAAGGGAAGGGCAAACAACGAAGACAAGCATACAACAGGAGCTTTTAACATAATAGCAACCGAGGTTGGTACCTAGTCCTTCAACTCAGAATATCAACTACATATTACAAACCCAAACACATCCCGTTGAATACTTGTGATAGAAACGGGTTATGATTTTAGCATAACGGGACAGAAAGGCTAAGGCTATACTTCTAGTGTGGAGGTAAAAGAGAGAGCTGAACCCTGGATCACTTCCCTCGTCCCCTCCCTTGACCACGTCCCCTTGCCCCGCTTCCTCCGCGAGAACCAGCTCCTTTAAAAAGTTATTAGTCCTTACAATTAGGTATTAAAAAATGTAGGAAGTATATAAATGCAAAAATAACCCATACGAGCTTCCCAAATATGCTTTCGCGCAGACAACAGTATTTCTTGAACGTATCCTCCCTGAGATCGGGAAATAACTTACCAGTACTCTTTGAAGTGGTCGTCCCCTGTGGCTTCTTATCCTCTTCGTCCTCTTGCTCTTCCAATGCATCTTCTTCCGCTCGTCGTTCCACCAAATTTCCATCTTCATCCACTTCCACTTCTGAAATCAAGAATCAGAGGGAGAGAGGTAGAGAGAGAGAGAGAGAGGTAGAGAGAGAAAGAGGGAGAGAGAGAGGAGAGAGAGATTGGAAAGAGAGAGAGAGAGAGAGGGAGAGAGAGAGAGAGAGAGATGAGAGGAGAAGATTCGAACCGGCTTCAGCAGCGACGCGCCGCCCCTTGGCTACGTCGTCGACGACATAAGGCAGGAGACGGTGCTCCTTGTTCAGGGCACGGGTCAGAGCAGCTTTGGTCTGAGGAGAGAGTAGAATGACAGAGAAAGGGAGAGAGCCAGAGAGAGAGAGAGAGTAGAATGAGTGGGAAAGATGGGGAGAGAGCGAAAGTAGAATGAGAGGGAAAGAAAGGGAGAGAGAGGGAGGGATTAGAATGTGATATAGAAGGGGGGAAAGAGAGAGACAGAAAGACAGACAGAGGAGCGAGAGAGAGAGAGAGTAGAATGAGATAGAGTAGGGAAGGGACATTACCTTCGGCGCGACCTTCTCCCCAATGTCCTTGTGACCTGGCCACAAGGCAAGCTCTGCGATCGCCTCCGCGTCGTCCTTCAGCAAATCGTACTCAACCATTGTCTTGAGAACCTCCCTGCAATCATTGGCTATTTTGAAAGATTGAGTGAGTATCAGGCAATCTCCATTGCTAACGACGCGTCGCAGCGAAGAAAGGAAGGAGAGTATAAGAAAGAAAAACGAACGGAACGCCTTCGCCCTCCCTCTCCGCCAGTGGACGGACCAGACGGTCTCTCAGGACTGGCACGTAGTCCATGACAAGGGCAGAGGCAGAAGCAGACAGTCTGAAGTAGCAATGAACATCTCATTCTTCCATCCAAGACTCACTTGAGATGCGCATGATGCTCCAGTTGTCTCATCAGTCGAAGTCGTTTGTTCGAAGTGGAATTCCGTCCCAGCCAAGAAGGGAATTGGATCTGACTGCGCAGGGATCCCTCCATCGCCATTCCCGGCAACGCGGCAGACAACATACTCTGAATCAGTCTCTCTTCTATTCTTTCAGTCTTCTGATCTACTCACCTGTTCATTGAGTAGTTTCCATGCCCCACCACCCCGAATCGACTTCTCCACAACATCTCCCCATGCCAGGAGATCGGATGCTTTTCGAAGACAAGCCAATTCATTTCGCTTCGATGATCTAAAAAATTAAATTTCAAGACCAACAAGGAAATTAAAATCATGCAACAGTATAATAACAAGATCACTAGAGGATAAAAATTAACATATTATTTGGTTAGAGTGGATTAATTCGTCTTGGTGTAATACATTGCTCTAGAAAGTACGGAAGATTTTTTAAATCCTTAAATTCTACGGATCGATGTTTAGCTATGGGTTGACACGGGTTGCGTTGACATTCCACGCGCTCTCTCGAATTCACCAAAGGCAGCACAGTGAACGCGTATTCTAACTTCTTCTCTAACGCTACTGTGGAAATATTCTCTTTTAACAAAACCTCAACGAGTTCGTTGGACAGGAAAGTAGGCATACTCTGATTATGGGAAGCAAGAGTGAATAGAAGAAAGAGAGAGACATATGGGAAGCAAGAGTGAATAGAAGAAAGAGAGAGACATATGGGAAGCAAGAGTGAATAGAAGAAAGAGAGAGACATACTTGGCCTTGTCTGATGCAACCATTCTAGGGTAGTTCTCCTGGACAAAGAGCGGCATGATGGAGTAGTCAACGAAGAACATTTGAGTCCGTTCAGAGAGAGAAGCAGAAGAACCGAGGAGACGGCGGGCCGCATCGAAGGTATTCTCAAGGCAATCTCATGAGAAAAGACAGGCAAGGGCAGCACTGACTATGGCGTAGTCCTTGTTCTCGTGTTTCGCTCCTCCGGCTGCCTTCATTTGCAGATGGTAAATGGCCTGGCGGACATCGTGTCCACTCTGCTCCACCAACTCAACCAGCTCCTCCTTCTTCAGCGACAACTTCTCTTGAGCTGCGATGCTCATGAGACGAGCCTTAGCGGTACTCATTTATTCTCTCTCCTCCCTCACCCCTCTCTCTCTCTTTCGCTCTCTCTCCTCCCTCACTTCTCTCTCTCTCTCTCTCTCTCTCTCTCTCTGTCTCACTAACAGTGAACTGCTCGGCACGGGGTTTGGGGAAGCGGACGTCGTATGCGTGGTTGACAAGGCTGCGCATCTTGGGTGAGGATCGATCGTTGCAGATGCAGATGATTGGGATGCGCGTGGTCTTTATCAGTGAAATCAATTCGGAGAGCTGCAAATGCAAAACGTCAAACCAAGAAATTGTTCACTTCTCCAAAAAATTCCGAAGAATACGCTAGTATGAATTTAAAGCATAGAGAAAAGAAGACAACAAACCCCCGCACGGTCCTCATTTCCACTCATTCCATCCACTTCGTCCATGATCAAAACATGTTGGACTTCCATATTCGAATGTGATTCTCATTGAGCAAACGTTAGACTAATTTTAAAGAGAAAAAGTGTTGAAAAGGATGATAATAAAAGAAAGATACTACTAGCAGCCGCCCCAAGGAACTCGTCCATTTGGTGGGAGGAGATGAGGTGTGTGACGTGAGACTCCAGACTCTTCTTGTTCCTCACATCCGAAGCATTCATTTCCACGAAGTTCAATCCCAGAAGAGAACACGCGAGTTGCGCACAAGTAGTCTTGCCAATTCCTGAGAGGGGCTCCATTAATCACTGCTATTTTTTCCCATATTTTTTTTCCGATTAAACAATGAGAAACCTGGAGATCCTGAGAGAAGGATTGCCTTGAACGGAGATCCATCCGTCTCTACGAAGGGAGGCGGCTTAGCTGAAGGAGAAATGAATGAAAAAAAGAAAAGAGAAAAAAGAAGATAATGGTTTAAGGTAGCGTGAAAGAAAGAAAGAGACTGACGCCTCTTGATCTTGGCACCCTCCCCGAGATGCCAAGTCGGCCATCTCTTCAGCCAGGCCAGTAACTTGTTCATCGGGCTCTTCTCCCCATGCTGCCCCACCAGCTGCTGCAGGCTCTGCGGTCGGTACTTGTCCACCCACGGCACAAACTCCTTCTAAATGTTTATTTAATAACAATAATCAGTGCAGACCAATGTCGGTGCATACGCCGTGTTAAGCCCTCCCTCCCCCGCGGCCTGCCCAAAAACTTGCTGAACCCCCCCCCCCTCCACGCTCAGAAAAAAGAAGTTTTTTTTTTTGCCAAAGGGCATTTTTCGGCTTTGTACCCCCCCCCCCCTCCCGGCCTGGAGTCATGCACCGAACCTTTTTTGCATTGGCAAATAAATCCCAAATTGTAATACGTACACACACACCTTGGGAAGGGTAGGAGCCGCGATGCTCTCTTGAACCCGCTTCGGCGGATTCTTCATGCCTTTCTCCTCTTTCTTCTTTTCTTCTTTGGTCGTCTCCTTCTCCTTCTTTGGCGTTTCTACTTTCCTCTTTTTCTCCTCCAGCACTGCATTCTTCTCTGCTGATTTCTGTTCCATTGAAGACAGCCGAGTTGATTTGCGAGGAGGAGAATCCTGGAGAAGATCGAAAGAGGACTCAGTCAGATACGAAGAAGAAGGAGAGCCGTCTTCTAACCGAATTGATCCGTTCACTAAGAACCTTCTTCAACTTTTCATCTTCCTTTTGTCTGCCTCGATTGTCCTCCTTCTCCATTTGTTCTCGAGTCGGTGACTTCTTCTCTTTGCTGGTTGCTTTCCTTGGGTTTCCAAAATCACAGAAGAAATCTGCCGGGTTCACTTGGAAAGGCGGCTTGGATGCAGCCACTTTCCTCGGCTCTGCGAACACATCCCATCAGCGAAATATTAAAAAAAAAAAATGAAGATGTGTGGCAATCTTGAAGGAACTGTAACCTTTCTGAGTGGATTTGCTGAATGGAAGTGTCTTCTGCCCTCTCGGCAAATCTCCCTTCTTCCTCTTCACAACCTTCTCCACAAATTCGTCCTCGCTATCCGTAACAACGACAGATTCCTAATGACAAATAAATGAATGATGGAAATGGTAAGTAAAAGACAGCAAACTGTGCTGACTTCTTCTTCCTCGCTACTGGAGATGACCGGCTTCTTCTTGGCTTTCGGTCGACTCATCGATGGCAAAGGCTTCGTTGGTGAAGAATCCGAAGAAATCCTCTTCGAGCGCTTCCTCTCGCGTGATGAAATCGGTCTCTCATCGTTCGACTCCTCTTAAATTATAAATGCATACATGAAAAAAAGAAATACCAATGGGAAACTTGATGATGATATAATTCGAGTGCGTTTGCTTTTCCTCGGCTTTTCAGGACTGCGTTTCGTTAGCGAATCGACCAGCGACTTCGATAACGGAGATTCTTCAGCTAAATCAGAGATTGATCCTTAGATGGTTGGGTTTATTTTTATTTTGCAAACTAGACTGTGCGCTTCTAATAAATAAAAAAGCGTAAAAAGTGACAAACGTGTACATCAAATAGATAAAGCAAAAAATATATAATGTACATCAAATACATAAAGCTAAAACATAAAAAAGAGATCAGACAAAGGTTCGGAATACCAGAACTGTTTGATATATCCATAATTATTAAAATAAAAAATTTTGAGACTAACAGATCTCATCGTCAATTTGGAGTGGAGAAACACGTGGCTTGTTCGTCGCTCCCTTTGACTTTTCCAGTGGAGCCTTCTCATTGCGCAACTTAGTCATGGCGGATGGGGCTCCGCTCTGTTTCGATGGCGCGCCTTTGAAGAAACTTCGAATGTCCTGAAGAAGCTACTATGCTACCTTCTCCGTAAGAGTAGAATAGAATGGAAGGGAAGCGCAGTGCATACCGACATTACTGTCGCCAGGGCTCTGAACCCGGTGAGCTCCTGATGAAAACGTACTAATGCGCCTGAAAATCAATTTGATGGCCCTTCGGTAATCCACTAAATAAAACTGATAAAACTAAAGGACTGAAGGTATCAACTTCCGAAAAACAAGGAGAATAATAACATAAACAACACGCGAATGTATCTTTTCGTTTCCCACCTCTTCGTAAAGTACACGAATCACTATTTGATAAAATACACATCTTCACACCGAAATATATTTCACTTTATTAGTGAATTTTATTTTCACCTATCTTTACATATCGCTTGTTTAGATCATATAGTTCTGATTGTTTGTCTAAAATTCATATCTCTATCCCTCGCTATTTTCCACGCTAAAGGAGTTAATAGCTAGGCGAGAGATGTCGTGGTTCTTGGTTGAGAACTGTTTGTGAAAAGTGCACTACATTGCCCCTCGCCTTCACAATCAGTGGCAGTAGTTTTCCGCGGAGACAATTCCCTTTGCCTCTATGCAAAACTTTGTAGCCTGAAAATATTCATTTTCAAGTCTTTTGTCGTGTATAAAGGTTTTATCTACACTTGGAGATTGCAGCACCCACCTCCCTCACAATCAAACATTTCGTTTATGTACATAAATGTAGAAGTGAATCTTTTCAATCTGATTAGTTAGTAGAAGAATTCTCTGCAGGTATGTACAAGAATTACATATCTGATTGAGGAGTGTCTGGGGCAGGCGAAGGGGCGGGGAGAAGAATGCTGAGAAGGGTTCCCGCCCCCAGGGCTGTCTCTTCGACGTCGGCTTGGGTGAGGTTGTCGTTGCTCCTCTTTTCCATGGCATTCCTGGGCGCCCTACTCGCGATTGTCTTTCATGGTAGGTTTTAGCTCGTCTCTTTGTACTCATTATTAATATTTTAATTTTTTAAATAGGGAAAGAATAGAAATGGTTTTCCGTTGGAGAAATAAATCATCATAGTATAAGTGCTACTGGTGAGGAGGAGAGCCTTATAGCACGAAAGAGATTTTGAAGCAGACTCGTTTCATTCTGATAAACCCTGTGTAAAGCTAACAGCTGCAGCATTTGTGTATGGATATCCTTTCTAGGCGTTATCTAAGGCTGAAGGTCCGTGCTAATCAGGTAGTTAGTCATATTCTTAATTATACGTACTCTTTACATATGAAAACGAATATAAGTGAAGATACTTATTCCTCGATAGAATGGAAATGCTTGAACTGTCTCCTGCAGTCAAGCACAGTCTGGGTGAGAATGAGAGTGACGAAGGAGTTTCTTCGTCATCCAAGAAAGCTCTGCCTCTTTGCACGTATTCTTTATTCTTCTTTCACATCTTCTCGTATTTCGTTTTCAGCGTGCGCAGAAGACTATCATGCAGCAGCGGACACCTCTTCTTGGCGCCACAAACCCTCAGGCAAAGAGTGCAAGAGGAATGAGTAAGCATCTCTAGACTCCCCTATCCATATATTCTCTGGCGCTCTTTCCTCCCTCTGTCTTTGCTTCTCTCTCTCTCTCTCTCTCTGCCTCTGTCTCCCACCTCTCTCCTCTATCTCTCCCGTCTCTCCATCTCCTATATCTCCATCTCCACTTTCTCTCTCTCTCTCTCTCTCTGTCTCTATTCCGGCTCTCTCCATCTCCTTTCTCTATCTCCATCTCCACTCTCTCTCCCTCCCTCTCTCTCTTTATTTTTTTCCCTCTCCTCTCCCTCTCTCTGACTCTCTCTCTCTCTCTCTCACTCTCTCTCTCTCTCTTTCTCTCTCTCTCTGTCTCTGTCTCGCTCAGTATGATGGATGCTCCTCTGGTGGTGATTAGCATGGATGGCTTCGCTGCCTCTTACCTCAATAGACACGTCACTCCAGCCATTGATGCCTTCTCTTCGATGGGTTCCCGTGCAGAGGTGGGAGTAAGTGTTCCTCAGCCAGTTCAAGATGGCTTTCTTCAGTTCATCTACCCTACGTTTCCTTCGCGGACTTTTGTCAATCACTATGCAATGGCAACCGGCCTCTGGGCTGACTCGCACGGAATTGTCGACAATAATATCTGGGATCCAAGCATCAGCGACCGACTGGAGGATATGGCCAAGACACAATTTGACTCCTTCTTCCGTGGTGAACCGGTAGGATCGGCAACTTCATTCTTCTTCCAGGGAATCTCAATGAGATAATTCAGATTTGGAGCTATGCAAAGAGGCTTGGAAAGAGGACGGCTTGCTTGAATTGGCTTGGTTGCGACAGAAATATCTCGGGTCGCAATTTCTCATTTCTTATCTTTAAAATTGGCCGTCAGTTTTAGGATTTATGCCGGATATCAATCCTGTTTACAATGCTTCTCTGTCGACCCTCGCTAGGATTGACATGGTTCGCATTTATAATTAAAAGTGCGTGTTTTGAATTTTCCCAAAAAAAATATTAGGCGTATTCTACATATCTGTATGAAGCTGACAGTTTTTATAGGTGCTAGAATGGTTGAATGGAACAGAGAGACCGGCCCTCTCTATGGTATATCTGGCACAACCCGACGAGGCTGGCCACTTCCAGAATACCTCCCAAGACGTCTCTGCTCTTTCCTCCCTCTCTACTTCTCTCTGTTTTTCCCTTCGATCCTCCCTCTAAAAATCTCTTTGTATCTTGCCACTTCGCTCTCTCTCTCTCTCTCTCTCTCTCCTCTCTCTCTCTAATTCTTCCTAAGCTCTCGCTGTGAAGGTCTCGGCTGCTCTGATGGAAAACGACGAGGCAGTGGAGAGACTGATGAGCGGGCTTCAATCTCTGGGCCTCCTCGATTGTGTCAATGTTCTCATAGTTTCAGACCATGGTATGACAACTAAATGAGAAGGAAACAGTAGACGATCTTATTTAGGAATGTCTTTGCTGAGAAATCGAATATTCTGGGATGAGTATATTCCTCTGCAAAATCTTGTTGCCGTTTATGGAGTCGTTGGAAGAATTTACCACAATTCCAGCAGTACGTCACTTAAATTCTCATAGTGAATAATGACAAGAGATGATCATTAGATTGAACTGTCAAGAGTGAATAAGTGTTGAGGTGGCAGTGACTCGTCCGTCACAGCGCCGTTCTCTTGCAAAGGCGGCTCTGACTATCGCCTGTACTCTCGGGGCACCATTCCTCTCCGGTCTCTTCTTTCAGGCAA